>JABUQX010030210.1:0-20000 GCA_015478945.1 Trachelipus rathkii
GATCAGTAAGGTAGGTAAGAGTATAGATAAGATATATTGTATGATTTAGAGAGATAGGTGTCATGTAATAGATGATAGTGGCGCGAGGTATATAGCATCGGCTATTATTAGAGTATAAAGATAAGAGAGTATACTAGGTAATTAGTAGGAGAGAGATTAGTGTTACATGAGAAGAACCTATGAGTTAGGTGGTTGCTATCAGATGAGAGGATTAACATTGAAGTGAATTTTGCGAGCTTAAAAGTTATATGGTATGAGATATATCCGTATAAGGAAGGGTATTCCTGTAGTAGTATATAAGCTAATACGGAGTAGGTCTTCATGAAGTATAATATCAACTATATAGATCGAATTACGATGAGTAGACCATTTATATACGTAATATATGTTACTGAGATATATATAGTTATAGTATAGTAATATTATAGGTTTTATAATATAGTATATAAATAAAGATAGGGATAGATATATATAGTGTTGTATAATATATTAGATATTATAACGTATATATACCTATACTATATTTTTTTATGTTAGGTAATATAGATTCACCGTTCATATAATGATTATATTATTCTCTATATTTATATATATATATAATCATAGAATTAAAGAATATTTAGTATATGCAGTATATATATATGCACATATTTTTATTATAATGTATAGTATTAAAAGAGAATGAATATTATATAGATATATTATGTTATATTATATATATTATATATATAAGAATATATATATATATATACTATATATATAATATATATATATATATATATATAATATATTATATAAATATTTTGATATAACTTAATTTTTTCAATGAACCAAAACCTACGTGTGGTTAGTAATGAAACCCCCCGTAATATATATAATATATATATATATATACTTATTTATAATACTATAAATATGTGGAGACGAATGCGATACGATAGAAATGTAGTAACGTGGGTTAGTGATGTACGTTACAGTTATGTATAGTAGAGTTTCAAGTTTCCTTATCGTATTCCAGAGGGGTCACGGGTAATGAGACATAGATAGGGAGTTAGTAGACGAAGTATATGACTGAAGTAGAACTGAGCATAATATATTGTAACCGATTTTGCGTGATTAGAGGTAGTGCGACCTGAAGATGATGAGATATAGAGGAGGATGACGAGAGATGGAGAGGAGGACACTGTAGAGATATGCTTAGATGCGAGTATAGATAGAAAGATAGACTGCATATAAGATGAGTGCGTGAGGTAGACGCGCTATATATAGGGGTATCATTTGATGAGTATAGAACGTACGAGCGATCTTATAGGACGAATAAGGGACAGGTATATCTTGATATAATGGATTTGGGTAGATATATGGCTGCGCTATTCGTGAGCGTGGCGAGCTATAGCTGAAGGTAGGTTCACCTACTTACTTTTTTTCTATGATTTTTTTTTTTTTATAATTATAGTTTATATTTTATTTAGATAGCTAAGAATAGTTTTGAATGAATATTATTTAGTATAGATTTATTGTATGAAGTTAATATATATATTATTTAATAATATATATACTATATTATTATATAGTATATAAAGTATACTATTATACTAATATAGATGATAATATATATATAATATATATATAGTTAATATATATAACTAATATATAATATTTAGGAGATATATATATATATATGAGACGTGATCCTGCTGAGTAGGCGATAACTAGAATTTTTCAGCAATTTGCTCATTAAAGTCTCTTATTATTATTTTTTATTTTTAATTGCAAGTCTTTATGATATAATATTACTGCGTTAATGAGGATCCGGGATCATCAATTTTTTTTAAAATATATAAAATAATTTCTTTTATAGGCATAGTTTATAATAATAAGAAATTGAAGATTTTTCATGAAATTTCATATTTCACTTTGGTGGTCATCCGAGGAGTAATAATAAATCTAGCGTTACAACAGCTACGCTACATTAGGGTTTGCCGAGAACCGGATTTTTGCGCGGCCGTACCGCACCGCACCGCACCGCACCGCACCACACCGCACCGCACTCGGTGAGTTGGCCAACCCTAATATATACACAAGGGAGTATCTACGGAATGAGTCAAACTGGGCAACTGCCAACGATTAAAAGTTTTCAATCAAATTATCAAACAATCGTGGGTGAGGTATAAAATATAATGCAAAAGAATATTAAGTCTTAGTTAAAATGAAACTTCCCTAAGTCTGCCTGTCTGTCTGTCTGTCTGTCTGTCTGTCTGTCTGTCTGTCTGTCTGATATACCTAGAAACGATCGTTCTTTCTAGTTATTATAATATTGTTAAAATACTAAATATTATATATATATATCTTTCTTTATAAAATTATTTTAATTTTTAATGTAATATATAGTATATATATATATAGTAATATAAAAATTATATTATGTATTAATTGCACATCAATATAGGCATATCTACCAATATTCTTATAAATAATGTGCTATTTACATGAATCTAAGAGTATATATATGTGTGTGTGTGTGTGTGTGTGTGTGTGTGTGTTAAGTAAGATATAGAATTTTGTATTTACTTTCCTTTGAAAATTAAAAATGTCAATTTCGATAATTAATTAGAAAAGGGAATAGGGGCGAAGCTCTATAAACTTTAATAAGTCGGTATATATATATATATAGTATATATATATTATTATTTATATATTATTAGTATATAATATATATCATTTCATATATATATATGTGAATATATTAATATATATATATAGTAATATATATGCTGAGATATATATATATATATATTATTATATATAATAATATTATAGATAATTAATATATATATAAATATTATTATATTATATTATATATATATAAATATATATAGATATATATATATATAATATATATATATTATATTATATATATATATAAAGTATGCACGGTAGAGGGTGTGTCCTGCTGTCTGGCCGTCTACAAATGAATATATTAACCTTCATAAATAATAATAAGTTATGAAAAATGAAAATTATAAAAATTGTAATCAATTCATATAAGCGAGAAAGATGTACTGTAAATCTTACCTCATTTTCTCTCTTCACCCTTTCTTCTGAAATTAGAATATTAAATTAAAAAGTCTTAAAATTGAATTGCAAAATAAAGATTAAAAAAATAGGGTAAATTGGCTCAGATCTTATTTTCCCATTTCGGCTTTTTTTAATTATTAGAATAAAAAATTGATGAATTCTGAAATCATCTTCATAACTCATTTGTCCTTATTGAAAACGGGCGACCTCTTTCATTCCGCTGTATTTTGTATCATAAAAAAAAAAAAAAATTTAAAAAAATAAAAAAAAATATAAAAAAAATAAAAAAAATACAGCTGGATTTTAAGGGTTTGCTATTAAAACAATATACTGTAAGCAACAAATCCTCATTAACTGTAGTGATATATTATTATATTATATATTATATATATATATACTAGACTATAGTGATATAAATAGTAATAATACCCCGGAAATATATCATATGGTATATATATATAGTAAGTATAAGTGATATTTTATATTTATGAATATATATTAAATATATATTATAATATAGATATTATATATTAATTATATATTATAAGATATTAATCATATATATATATATTATATATGTTATAATGTAATAGATTAATATGATATAGATATATATATAGTATAAAATATATATTATATATATATATTATATATATTAATATTAGATATAGTAAGCTGTGTTATATAGGTATATATATATATATATTATATATATGATATTATATATAGTAGTATATATAATATATATTATATATATATTATATATATATAGTAGTATTATATTTTATAATATATATATATAATGATATATATTATATGTATATAATATATATATATATTATATATTATATTATATATTAATATATATATATATATATGTTCTAGATTATAATATAATATAATATATATGATATAATAGATTATATAAATATATATATTTATATATATATATATTAATAGTATATAGATATAGTATATGGTAGAATATATTAATATAATAATATTATAGTAGTGTGAGTATATATATATATATATGTAATATAAATATATTTGATGATACAATATATATATATATATATATATATAATAGTCATTAATATAATAATAATATATTAATAATAGTATATAAATGAATATATATATATATAATATGATGTATTTATATATCTTATATATAAGTTATTATAATTATATTATACTAATAGTATAATAATATATATATATATTATATATATATTATATAGATATAAATATATATGATATATATAGTATAATATATATATATAATAATATATATATATAGATATATATATATATATATATAGTATATATTATATAAATATATATATTATATATATAGAATATATATATATAGTAATACAGAGATAGTGATATATATATAGTATATAAATATATTATATAGGGTGATTTCAAAAGTCGCCATACATAGGAATTATTTATTACGCTATAAGTAGCAATTTATATGAACAGTAATTATTTACGCGGCTTTATAGGGTTCACCATTGTTATAGAAGACACATCGCAGATACGTTTTGCCCCCACTCGTTGATGAGAACGCTCAATAACCACATCTGGAGATAGTGTGTGTGCAAATGCCGTAGCGTGATGCCGATCCTTTAAGTGGGTTTATGTCCCCCTATCCTTTTCGCCAATAACACGATGCTTTCAAAATTTGCCCCAAAGTGGAGTCAGATCGGGGGATCGGAGAGGCCACTCAACTGGGCCATACTACAGATCCACACATCTTTAAAGTCTGACCAACCACTGACGCACCTGCCAGACGCCGATTATAATATGATGAGCCCCATCCTGCTGAATGAGAAAGTGAGTTACTGTCCTTCGGTAGCCAGTGTTAAAAGAGTATTGCCGTCTGCAACATGTAGATACTTGTCGTCATTTAAGGTTACCAACCTTACATCAACAACATATGCCAATTGATACTATCTACAGCCACTAGCACGAACACACCATCACTTTCCAGCACCATGTGCATGTTCATTGGACACATCCTGTGGGGGTTAGAATCACACCAGTAACGCATGTTGGCTGATTAACCTCTCCATTACGAAAAGCTTAGCCTTATGGGTAAAAAAAGTAATCTTCAGTGCCCAAAGGTGTGTCTTCATGGCAATTTCCGTGAAAAGCCAGTTCGCAAAAACTCCAGCTGTCTATCCAGGGTCCATTCTCACTAAGGTTGGTGGAGCCAGTATCTGTCACAATTTGTCCGCGCAGAGTAACAGAGACTAGAGGAGAGATAAGAGAGAGAGTGAAAGAGAATAAACATAAGTGGATGCTTACCCGAATTGCTTTAACATGCCCGTAATTACTCGTTGACTCACCCCACGTCATGCAGCACAATCGACGAGTACTTCATATAGGTTCGGTTGATGCTTATTTCATGCAAGAACTGTGAGAGTGTTGTCTTCATATGGTAGTTGTCCAGGGTGACGTGTAGGTCTTACACTCTCCTCGTTGGATGACTTGATCGAACAGATCGCATTGATTGTTAAACGCGGTTACGATAAAGATTTCGCCATGGTATCGATGTATTATGATGGTCTAGTGTTCCTGATAGAGAGAGTCATAAGAGCAGTAATCCTGCGACTACTACCAGACTATACCATCATTTTTAGATCTCACTCGGTACGCCGATTCTATTGTCAAGGGCATCACAATAGGTTATATAAAACAGTACAAAACAAATGGGTTAGAGAATATAATATACCAACGAAAATATGTTATACCCACTGTATGGCAGACTTCTTTATATCACCCTATCATATGCTAGCTTAATAGGTACTAGATATAAATATGATTAATATCTATATAAATATATATACTTCCTTATACGAAACATATACAATATTAATTATATATATATATATATTAAATAATATGAATTATAATATAGTTAATATATATTAATTAATATATATATATATATATTATATATAATAAATGTGTGATATTAATATATATATATACGATATATAGAACTATAATATAGTATAATATTATATATATAATATACTATATATATATATATATATATTATCATATATAGTTATTTATAAATATATATATATAATGATATATATTCATTAATATATATATATATATAATATATATATATTATATATATATACAGTTAATTATATATATATCTCACACTTAAACCCTTTAGTAGTAAGTTACACTAATATATATTGTATATAATATATAAGTGTATATCTTATTATACCTCCTCAATAAAGTAAAATAATTGGATTCATATTTATTTATGTGAATGTAGTGATAATATCCGTTAAAATAATTAATTGGTTTCTCAGATCGTATATATACATATATATATATTTTAACTATTTTCTATAATTATAAATGAATATTATTGATCCATTAAAGCAAATTAAGAGTATATAGTAATATATATTATATATATAGATCTTATTTTATATATCATATTTCCTAGAAATCTTAGTATTGTATAACTGAACCAAGTTTTTAAAATGAAATAATATTTGAAGGATAATGAATGGTTATATAAACTCTGTACTACGAAATTTCAATTTCATATAGATATTTATTGAATCTCATAAGTTACAACTTTAAAATTAGATTCTTTAATAATTGCTCTAAAAATTGACTTATATAATTGCTTTACTGATTTTTGCCGATTCACCTTTAAATGTATTTAGTCGTTTCATCGGCGGGACACTCGAAACATGTGTCCGCAATATCCATCTCCAGATGGGGTTGCTGCTTGGGCAAATTCAAAAGATCCACGTCCGCTGATCATGGAGTCGAATAACTGCGCACATCTTTATAATATATGCAGAATTTTATTAAATAATAATAATAATATAATAAGGTTATTATACTGTACCTTTGTTGCTTATTTGGAATAAAATACATATAATAAATATATATAATATTAATAATAACAAGCCAATAACTACACATATCTATAGAATAAAGAAAACTATAGTAATTAAAAAATACAATGGTAATAATGAAATGAATATTACCAATACATACATTTTTAAAAATATTGATAATGTAAAAATGAATGAAATAAATGATTATTATTATAATTAAATAAATAAAATATATAAATATTAATTAATATATGAATATTGGTAAAGAAATAATAATAAATAATAATAATAATAGAGGAATAAAATAATAATAAGTAATAATAAATAAAAATAAGATAATAATAATAAATAATAATAAATAAATTAATAATATATTAAATAATATTATAATAAATGTTAAGTATCAAGGTTGACATACAAATTAATTCAACAATATCAATAATGTATAAAAATAAAATCCAATAATAATTGAAGTGAATTTAAAATAAAGAGCCAAGAGTAATAATAAAATAATGCATAATAATAAAAAGTAAATAATAAGTTAAAAAGTAATAATAATAATAAGCATATATAAGTAATATATAAGAATAATAATAAATTAATAATTAATAATAATAATAATAATAGATAACTAATAATAAATAATACTAAATAATAATAATAAAACTTGTGTAATGTATGTTGATCGTGATGATTTAAAAAGAAACTATATAAATAAGTTTCTCATTCTTAAATTATCGGGATGGTCCGTAGGCTTCAAGAAAATAATCAATGATGGAAACATGATATCAAGGAAAATATACCGTAACTCATAAAATGTATAAGATTAAAATATTAATCCTAATATATATATTATATTTATATATACTTAATATAATATTTACTTAATATTTCTTGTTAATATCATTTTAAAATGTATTTAAAAATTAGAAATATTTATTACAATGTAATTTTGAAGTATATAATATATTTTTTTTTTAATACTATTTATAAATTTATATATTTTAGATAATATAGTAATATATATAATATAGAAAGATTTTATATTAAATAAAAAACATCTAATTTAATACATATATTTTCAGAGCTATTTTTATAAGATAAATAGTGTTTTTAGGAAAAATTAGAGATATATTCGATAAAATACAGAATTTGAATATGTCGATTTTTTTTTATTATTACATCCTCATCCCTACTTATCTACCTTATTATATAATTAATATATTATTATTATTATATATAGTTTTCAATAATTTTATGTTAATCGTACTTTCTAATTTCGTATCCAATCTGTACTCCGATTTATAATATGTATGTACCTTTATTAAATGTTTGAATTATATTATTTTCACTCATATATATAATTTAATTACAGTTCTCTCCGCGTGCAACGGTCAGATTATTGAAAATTGTAAAGACATTGGAGGTCAAGCTAAAAAAAAATATTTTTTACAAATTTGCAGTCAGACGATCTCTAAAATATCAATAAACTGTTGGGCAACCTGACGTTAAATAATTATTTCACCGAAAGGATATATTTCTTTAACAATTTGATATAAAATAGTTCTTAGCATATTTATATAGATGACTATTAAGTCAAATTTTCTCGGTGACGCACGATGCTTTTATAGATTTTGGCGTAAGTAAATAATTCGAGCAGTATTAGTTATAAGAACACGATAATAATGCTTATATATTAGGCCCGTAATATACTCTAAGTATATGAAAATATCCCGCTCTAATTGCAGGAAAAAATATTTATGTACAGGATATTTAATTTTTTATCATATATCGCTATTATAACCAAGTTGTATTATATATATAGTACGAATTATTACGAACTTGTTGCTGCAAATATTGGAATATTTTTAGTCATCGCTATAACTTAACGTAGATAAATCTCTAAAAATTCAGCTAGGTAGCTCAAAAACTATTATATATATTGGTAAAATTTTCTTTACAAGCTCTGTGGAACGTTGTACGCGTGACTAGATCGTAGTGTGACGAAGACGGCTAAGAAGATTTGTAGTTTCCATTGAACTGCAGCATAAAAATCAAGAAAACCGCATACAATTGTTAAAAATAAATCGCATAACTATATAATAATCACTAAACGATCGCATGGTGAAAATAGATATCCGCAAGCCAAATTGTTAAAATATTTTTTTTCCTACTCATTTATATTTTTAAATTATGAACCTTTAGTGAGAAGAGACTTTGATAATTTGAAATTCATAACATTTAAAGCGTCAACTTATAAGGTTCAGAGGTACATAATGAAAGCGCATAAATTTGAAAATATTTTGGTAGTGTGGGGGAGGGTTTGTATATCGAATATATATTTTTTTTTCTTTTTTCTTTTTTTTTTATCTCAAAATAAGTAAAAACAATAAACTATTTATTTTATCACAAATAACAAAAGGAATATTAGTATACAATATAAACTATTGAGTTTACTAGTACTACTAGTAATATTATTAGTAGTAATACTAATACTAATACTTCTACTGCTTTTACTATTACTACTAATAGAAATAATAATAATATTACTTCTACTACTTCTACTATCAATAATATTAATAATAATAATAATAATAATAATATATATATAATATAATAATATATAATAATATAATAAGAATTTATATTATAATTATATAAATACTAATAATATATGATAATATTATTAAAAAATAAATATAATTAAATATTAATATTAATTATATATAATAATTAATATATAAATATAATAATATATAATAAATATATTATATATATATATAATATATATATAATATTAATAATATAAATATATTAAAATAATATATAATAATATATATAATTATAATATAATATATAAATAATAATAATAATAATAATAATAATAATAACTTTCTTTTACTATGGACAAATATTCTTTTAAAAGTTAAATGTACTGATTGAACCAAATTAATATATTTCGGAATTTTCTCATTCACAAAATGATCCATTTTACTTGGGTAAAGAAACATATTACAATATTAGTGCTCCCATATAAGGTGTATATTAAGTGTGAGAGTAAAATATAATATATCATATATATTAGTATATATATATATATATATATATATTATAATATATATTAATACATATATATAATATAGTATTATATATATATATATATAATATATATTACTATATATATAATATATATATATATATTATATATAGATATATATATATATAATATATATATAATAATATAAGGCAAGTATTGATAATATTTATCGCCTTTGCAGTGAATTAAGATGTTATTTAGAAAGATATGAAATATGAAAATTCGTTTTTCCTTCCTTCCTCTCTCATCTTCTCTCACTCTCTCTCTCTCTCTCTCTCTCTCTCTCTCTTTCTCTCGCTCTCTCTCCTTCTTCTCTCTCTCTCTCTCTCTCTCTCTCTCTCTCTCTACTTACTCCGCTCTCTCTTAACCCCGCTCTTTCTCTTTTCTCGAATTCTTCTTCTTAATTCTTCTTCTTCTTCTTCTTCTTTCTTCTTCTTCTTACTTCTTCTCCTTTTTCTATCTTTCGTTCTTCTTTTCTTCTTCATTCTTTCTTCTTCTTCTTCTTCTTCTTTTTCTTTTCTGTTGCTTCTTCTCTTCTTCTTCTTTCTTCTTCTTCTTCTTCTTTTCTTCTTCTTCTTCCTTTTCTTCTCTTCTTCTTCTTCTTCTTCTTTTCTTTCTTCTTCTTCTTCTTCTTTTTCTCTTCTTCTTCTGGCTTCTTCTTCTTCTTTTCTTCTTCTTCTTCTTCTTCTTCTTCTTCTTCTCTTCTTCTTATTCTTCTTCTTCTTCTTCTTCTTCTTCTTCTTCTTCTTTTTCTTCTTCTTCTTCTTCTTCTTCTTCTTCTTCTTCTTCTTCTTCTTCTTCTTCTTCTTCTTCTTCTTCTTCTTCTTCTTCTTCTTCTTCTTCTTCTTTTCTTCTTCTTCTTCTTCTTCTTCTTCTTCTTCTTCTTCTTCTTCTTCGCTTCTTTTTCTTCTTCTTTAGGTAGCAGATATACGATTGCATAAGTTGTAGAGTTTCCTTTATAAAATGTCGTCAATATTTTTCCGCCTGGGTGAATATTATTGACACGAACTCGAACAACTTTGCAACTTTGTGAATTAAAATGTAAATAAATTTATAATAAAGACGAAATTTTTTAAGAAAGTTTTTTCTTTTATAATGCAAAATAAATTATTTCTGGAAATATTTATAATAAAAAAAATAAATAAAAATAGTAAAATATTATTTTAACATTGAATATATTATAGTGGTCAATTTCTGTAATTAAAGTAGTCAATAATTTACCTACAAAAACCAGACATCTACAATTCGTTGACAAAAATTCATCGAATTGTACAATTGTAATGTAACCTAACCTAACCGAATCTAACCCAACCTTTTCTGACCTAACATGACCCAAGTTACCTAACCTAACTTAACCTTTTCTGACCTAACATAACCTAACAAAACCCAAGCTATCTAACATAACTTAACCTTTTTTGACCTAACCTATCCCACCTAGCCTAGCCTAAACTGTACATGTGGGTGAATTGTGCATGTAGATAATTTGTGTACGTCGATGAATTTACATATATATATATATATATATAGTAACGTCGATTGAAGGTTAATATATATATATATTATATACATATAAATATAAGATATATATAATTTATATATATAGATATATTATAATATTATGTATATATTATAATAGATATGATACAATGATTATATATATATTATATATAGAGTATATTATATATATATTATATATATATAAATATTAGATATATATATATATTATTCATTGATTGAATTTCTAGCTTTTAAAAATATATAGTTATCAGTATAAAAGTTAATATAAGTTTCTAAATATATAAGATATATAAAATTTATAAGATCGAGTATCTTAAATTAGTGAGTCGACTGTTTAAATAAATTAAAAACACAGGGAAATAGCTAGCAGTCTTTTAGAAGTAAATAAATAGAAATAAATTTAGAAATAAATTTAAAAATAAATTTAGAAATAAATTTCGGTCTCACTTAAATAAGCAAGATCAATTTTATTATATTTGTGACAAAGTAAATTTTTTTTTTTATTTAAAAAGTGAAAAATGGCGCCACTTTTTAAAATAGGGTTCTCAACTGTTTAGCAGTAAAGTTGGATTATTCAATTTTCTCAACACTTGGTGATCAAATGGTAGACCCTAAAACATCATTCACAATCCTGGTGAGTTGAGATTGCTCGTTGTGACATCATCAATTCTATTAAGTCATGTCTTTTAAAGGAAAGAATCGTCTGACTAAGTGAAGAAACTTTAATAGTATGTAAATTATAAAACCAAATTTAGATATATATTTATGTTATATGTTGTTTTTTTTATATGTTCCTTTTTTTTTAAGACAAATTACTGCTGATTTGATTATGAGTGAAATAGTCCTGCAAGAAATTTCAATTGTGTCCAAAAAAAATATTAGCTATTTCGAAATTCCTTGGATTTAGGTCTTAAAAACGCGCAACTTCAACTTATTGAATAAAAAATGACTTTCATACCATTCTTGTTAGTTACCAAAATGGAATGATGCTCAATTAAGAAGGTATCTCGTTCTTAGATGCTAAAACTTATGAACTTACGAAGATTATGTATTTGGCTTTGTACTGCATAACAAAAAAATCAGCAAAGGATGACTTCTTCATTTGTAGCAAATTAGATTTTTTTTTTTTTTTTTTTTTTTTTTTTTTTTTTTTTTTTTTTTTTTTTTTTTTAAAGCACGAATCCTCTTACTGTAAGGAAAGAGTATATAGCCTATTAAGATCATGTTAGGAACTGTGATGACAATATATGCCATTTAAAATAAATATTTTATACTTTCATTCCGAATATTTTCATTAAATTGCTAAGATAAATAATCGTAATGAGATTACATTAAATTGATATAAAAATGAAAAAGGGAGATTACAGAAAATAGAAACAACTCATCTTTTTGATCTTTGATTAATATTACTGAACCTTGGTAAGAGATACAATATTTACCAGGGGCGTATACATAGGGTAGGCAGGGTAGGTAGCTTCCTATCCCAATATTTTTGTAGGTCATTTTTATATAGATATATAATTAAATGAGTAAGGTTAACTAAATTATTAAATTTATATATGAAAGTGAAAAAAGAAAAAAAGAATAATAATAATAAATTTAAAGAAAATCAACTAATTGAGTAATAACAATTATTAAATAATTAAATTCATTTGGAAATTCCTTCTCTTACTCTGTTACTTTAATGAGAGTAAAATTACCAAGCGATGGCGTACATAATCTTACATATTTCATATAATAATATATAGGAAAAGGCCTTATGGCATTCTTATACCTTGTTGTATCGAGCGTAAAAAGACACGAAAAAATTAGGGGTACGAAAATTTATCGTTCACGTTGCATAAAATCGATAACGAATAAAATTTTAGAAATGTGAAATTATATATTTGCCTCTCTCTCATCTCTCCTCTCTACTGCTCTCTACTATATATACTATATATAATATATATATAAATATATATATATATATATATATATATATATATAATATAATATATAAATAAAATATATTATTTATAATATATATATATATATATATAATATATATAATAATATATATATTATATATATATATATATATATGTATATATTATATATATTATAATATATATACAACTTCCTACCCAAGTATAATCTTCAAGGTACGCCACTGATATTTACAAGATATTAAAAAAAAAAAAAAAAACGAACAATTTTTTTTTTAATTTTTAGTTATCATTATAGTTCACAGAGAATTATTCAGCTTTTTTTACACATTTTTTTGTTTACAAATTATACGTCATAGATCAAAAATAAATCATTTCATATTTGATAAGTATTTTGTTCTATAATAACATTGCAATAAATCATATATTAAACTTCATCTGTTTTTACATTTTTAAATATAGAATATTAATAATTAATAAGTAATTAGTAATTAGTAATTAGTAATTAATAAAATTGTATGTGAAATTAGAATAATAATAATTTGATGGAATCTCTGAATGTTTTTTAACTTTCAAGCCAAAAAAAAAAACTTCTGTAAAAACAGTTTAGAAACCATACACACAAGAAAATACATACATACGCGCACACACACACACACACACACACACACACACACACATACACACACACACCTACACACACACAAATACACACACATGTTTTTCAATTTAAAAAAAAATAAAAGACGGATCTAATTTTCATTAATTTTCACCTTAACGAAATTAAAAAACTACTCAAAGAAATTTTGACCCCCCACGAAAAAATTCTCATCCCCGCCCCCCAAAAAAAATTAATTTCCTTTTAAAATTTTTTTGCTTTTACAACAGAACTTTTTAATGGACTTGAAAAAATAAAATTTTAAAGAAATTAAATTTTTTTAAATTTCAAATTTATTTACCCATTTTTTTTTTTAGTTTAATTTTAAAAACTGCTTGTCATTGCTTTTCGAATTTTTCACTTAATAATAATAAAAATTATAATACTAATACTAATACTAATACTAATAATAATACTACTACTACTATATAATAATAAATAATAAATTAATAATAATAATAATAATAAGAATAATAATAATAATTAATTAATAAAATAATAATAATAATAATAATAATAATAATAATAATAATAATAATAATAATAATAATAATAATAATAATAATAATAATAATAATAATAATAATAATAATAATTAATAATAATAATAATAATAATAATAATAACTTAATAATAATAATAATAATAATAATAATAATAATAATAATAATAAATAATAATAATATCTGAAAAATTCACCGCAAATACAAAGATAAAATGAAAATCTTCAAAATTGAAATAAAAAATGTTCCTTGATAATATGTGTTTCCAAAAGAGAATACTATATTTTGATAAAAAAAAATCAAAAATACTTAAATACACACAAACCCCCCACACACAAATATACACAAACACACACAAGCGAGAAAATAAGCAGTGCAATTGCCCACTACACGTAAAAGGGATGGATTGATGTTCTACGGAAAAAAATCAGAAAGCAACACAAAACAACATAAAAGAAAAAATGACAAAAATAAGACAAAAAAAGCTACAAAAAAAAAAAAAACCCGAATAAAAAGCATTACAAAAACGACACAAACAAAACAAAAAACTGCACAAGAAAGAACAAAACCCAGAAAAACAGGCAAAAAAACTATTTAAAAAATGTATTTAAAAAAAAACAAAGCCAAACTAAAAACGATTAAAAATAAATAAAAACCGGAAAAAAACGAAATCGAATAAAACGACACAAAACGACACAAAACGACACAAATCGACACAAATCGACACAAAACGACACAAAACGACACAAATCGACACAAATCGACACAAAACGACACAAAACGACACAAAACGACACAAAACGACACAAGTCGACACAAAACGACACAAATCGACACAAAACGACACAAATCGACACAAAAAGACACAAATCGATACAAAAAGACACAAAACGACAAAATACAACAAAATATCTTTTCAAAAATATCGAAATCTTTGGCGTTGAATTCACGGATGAAAGATATTTTGTATAAAGTCTCGATTGAAATCCCATGTGTAAGTATTTAAATATCTACATACGTGTAAATCTATGTCCGTTTGACCCTTTTTATATAACGGGGATGTGCTTCGATTATTATTTAACATTTAGTGTGTACGTCTTAATTGAAAATGCCTGTGTAAGTATTTAAATACTTACACACACATGTAAATTTATGTACGTTTTTGATCCTTTATATATAAGAGGATGTGCTTCGATTATTATTTAACATTTAGTGCGTACGTCTCAATTGAAAACTCCTGTGTAAGTATTTTAAATACTTACGCACATGTAAATCTATGTCCGTTCGACCCTTTACATATAAGAAGGATGGGCTTCGATTATTATTTAACATTTAGTATGTCCGTCACAACTGAAAATGCCTATGTAAATATTTTAAATACTTACACATGTATTAAATTTAAAATTTATGTGCGTTTTTTGATCCCTGTTTATAGTGTGACGTGCTCCTCGTTTATTATTTTATATATATTTTGCTCACAAGATTTCGTTCTCTGATACAAACAAACACAAAAGGTTGTTTGACTTCGATATAATTTAATTAAGAAACTTCAATTAAAGTTAATATGCCAGAAAGGGTCATTCTTTATATATATATATATATATATATAGAAGAGAAAGAAAGAGAAAGAGTATATATATATATATATAGCATATATATATATATATATATATATATATATATATATATATATATATATATATATATATATATATATATATATATAAATATATATATTATATATTTTATATATATATATATATATATATATATATATATATATATATATATATATATATATATATATACTGTATGTATATATATATACAAATATTAAAGCATATATTTACATATCTATTTATATTAATATATAACAAATATAGTGTATGTATATATATATATATATATATATATATATATATATATATATATATATATATATATATATATATATATATATATATATATATATTAAGGCGAGAAGAAAGGTGTATAACAGGAGTGAATGGCGGTATCAGAGGGGTATGGCTGTGGGCCACTCTGGGCCAAGGGACAACCCTTATATTGACTGATCTGCCATATAGTATAGGGTCCATCGCTGTCCCATGAAGCTTTAGGGTGGATTTTCTGACTGCGACGAGTTCTCACTAATTAATGGTACTGAGGGGGCGGTAAGGCTGGGCTTTCTTTTCGACTTATGTCATGCTCTTCTACTGCTTTTCTTTTCTGATGCTCGTCACGCACCTTACTCCCATTCTTGGGAAAATAGAAGGTAGATAAAGAAAGAATATATATATATATATATATATATATATATATATATATATATATATATATATATATATATATATATATATATATATATATATATATATTTATATATATATATATATATATATATATATATATATATATATATATATATATATATATATATATATTATTATAGAGATATATAAATATAATATATATATATATATATATAGTATATATATATATATATATATATATATGCAGGGCAGTATGTGTAAGCTGCCAGAAATTTTAGGGAGAGGATTGAGATTAAGTATATATATATATATATATATATATATATATATATATATATATATATATATATATATATATATATATATATATATATATATATATATATATATATATATATATATATATATATTACTTCAATAAAAGAGAATAAATTAATATAACATTGAGAGCAATTTCAAAATACAAAAAACAAGATATCATTTTATTTATATAAAAAAATTTTCACCTGGAATCTATCTTTTAACAGCAAAATGATTGATAACTTCCTCCGTTTATATTCTGTAGCTGTGATGAACATTTATTAAAGTCGGTTCTGTTAGGTTTTTTTCTCCTGTAGAAATTGAAAAGTATGTTTTTAGCTTTTCAAAATTAGAAAAATATATTTTTGGAATGCATGTTGTGGGTGAGGTAAATGCTAAAATCCTTTACAATCTAAATGTAACTGTAAGGATCAAATTTATTTACAAAATAGGTAAAATTTTTAAAAGAAATCGATGGAATTAGTGACTTTACAAAGATTAGTAAGTTGAATTTACAGCTAACGGACTTCTCTCTAACTTGTATGAAAACCCATAACAAAAGAAATTGTAATTGCCACATGTCTTTTTATTTTACATCGATTCTCACATGAGGCATTTTCATTTCTTCATTACAGAAAGCAAGTTCTTTTGCAACTTCTAAAATATTTGAAAATGTTTCATCAATGTTTGCTTGAAAATCTTTTAAAACAAACATCACATTTTTAATACGGTTAAGAGTAGTTGCTCTCACTAATTATCGAGACTGCAATGTAGTATATAATGAAAAGCGAAGGAAAATAAAGTTGAAGAAATAAATAAACTTTTAACAAATTTGCCAATTGATTACAGATTTAAAAAGATCTGAGTTTCTTTTAAGAAGGTTTAATATTTTGATTCATTCAAGCTCCTCTAAATGTTCAACAAATATTGTAAAAATTTCTATATTCGTAAAAAGCTATCGTAACTATCCACTAAATTTTTTTCCGCCCATTCGTGTGAGCTTTGTCTATTCTGCGTCTAGGAAATTTTTTCCTATTTGTTTTCTATTAAAACAGTAATCCGCCTTGGCAATCTAAAATAATACCCATTTGCATTCGCTGTGCAATAAAATCTCTAATGTTTGTATTTCACATGGGTGTGAACAGCAATGAACATTTTACACCGCCAAATATTTTCGACAGCTTAAGCATTTCTGAAACTCTCTCTTTTAATGCTTTCAAAAGCTACTTAGCCTTAGAAACCTTCACAAACCAAACATATGCTTCCACATTTATATTATTATATATGATTAATTTTATTTTATTATTTTTTTTACTATTATTAAAAATTAAAATTACGAGATTCAAACCATAAAAAATTTTTGATCACCTATATATATATATATATATATATATATATATATATATATATATATATATATATATATATATATATATATATATATATATATATATATATATATATATATATATATGTGAGAGAAAGCACTTTTGCTCAGTGCGGTAGGCAAGAGAGACACATAAACCAGCTTTTGAAAACATTTAACTGGTAATGTGGAATTTGCCTTCTGATGGCCTAACTTTACCCACAACTGCATCGTAAAAAAGAGTACATTAAAGAAACACTTTGTTAGTAATGGAATGTGAAATACCTGAACTTCAACAGATCCTCCAGTCGCTAGATGCAGAATAATATAAAAGTATATATATATATATATTTATATGTATATATATATATATATATATATATAAATATATATTTATATAAAATATATATATATATATATATTATTATATATATTATTATTATATATATAAAGATATATATATATATATGAAGGATTATTATATATTATATTATATATTATATAATATATAAATTATTATTATTATATATATTTATATATATATATATATTATTATTATATATATATATAAACATATGTATATATATTATTATTATTATATATATACATATAGTTATATATGTATATATATATATACATATATTACATATATATTATATACATATATATTATACATATATATATATAAATATATATATATATTTATTATAGTATATATATATATGTATATATATAAGAGTGATATATATATATATATATATATATATATATGATAATGAAAGTTCTTTTGACGTAAAAAGCTTTGTTAGATTTAATAAACAACACTTTAATATTTAGATAATATCAGATCTGGTTGAAAACTTTTGGTAAATCTTTTTTTTTTATTGAATTAAAGGAAAACCAAAGTCCAGATTTAATCAAAGTTGAACTTTTGATTTTTTTATTGTATTTTTCTCTTGTTGTTTTTACGCTACTAATACTACTTCACTACTACAGCTTACACATCACTACTACACTACTATTTCTTTATGTTCAAACTACTGCTCTTACACCCACTTACTTACTACTTACTACACT
Organism: Trachelipus rathkii; assembly: GCA_015478945.1. NCBI lineage: Eukaryota > Metazoa > Arthropoda > Malacostraca > Isopoda > Trachelipodidae > Trachelipus > Trachelipus rathkii. The sequence goes on from JABUQX010030210.1 coordinate 19,689, forward strand.
ACACTTTTACACTACAACACACTTCACTTACACTACTACTATAATTTGCTACTACTACTCACCTGCTCTGCTTCCTGTAATAATAAATTTATGTCTACTCACTGCACTAATAAACCCAACAACTCTCAATAATGGAATGACTCAGTCAAGACTCAAAGAACCCATTTCTGTACTTTCTTGGCTCTGGTTTACAAATGCTCTACACACTAATTACTTACAATACTCACCCACTACTGGTAATACCAGCTTCATAATCACTCATCACTCACTTCATAACACTATACCACTACTACCTACATCTTAACATTTAAA
>JABUQX010030210.1:25000-43450 GCA_015478945.1 Trachelipus rathkii
AAATCTGAGAAATGCAATATCAGTGAATTATGAGCTTATTGATGTATAAAAATATTTCTTTTTATAGCATTAAAATCGCAATTTCGGTTAAAATGATGTAACATTTATTGTCGTGAATATAATGGAGCAGTGCAGAAAACATTTACGTTAGATAATGAGGCCATATTATATTAATTTTAATTATATATTAATTTAAATTAATATATTTATATTAAAATTTAATATTTAATTATTAATATTTATTCAATTATATATTAATTATTTATTAATTATTACTAATTTTATATTATCTATATATTAATAAAATTATATTCTATTATATTATTTATTAATATTATAAATATTAATTATATTTATTATAATATTATTAATCACAATATTATAATTATATATTTCTATATATTCATTTCATTATGTTAACTATATTATATATAATAGTATAGTATTAGTTGTATAATATAAAAAGTATTATTTTATTTAGTTATTAATTAATATACTATATATTTTCTTTGTATATCTATTGTTTTGGATTTGTCCAAAAATTAAGCATTATATAGTTATTTATAATTATATATTATTCTAATAAGGACATTAAACTTGAATCATGAGGAAATTGGTCATATTATATTAAATGTATTATTATATAATTATATTAAATAGCTATTACTATGAGATTATAATACTCTTATATGTTACTATATCTATACTTGTAAAAGTAGAATTATGTTAAGTTATCTATAATATATAATATATATAAAGTGATATTTAAATAACAATTACCTAATAATATATCCTCTATATATTTAACTTATATATATATCTATATTATATAATATCATTGAAGAGAGTAATTGGGTCATTTCTACAGAAGCTGAGCATAGTAGTAATGATCGTGTTAAATCATCTTATATACATAGCAGCATTGCTGAACATTATAAAAATTTCACAAATAAGGAATAAAGTTATTTGAGTAAAATAATATTGATTAACTTGATGGTTATTTTATATATATTATTCTCAACTATTATTACTATATATATCTCATAACACACTATTCAACTCCCTACACGAGTTCCCGCCATGTGTTGTAAACACCAAGAGCTAGCTTCCCTCACAAGGATTATTCAAAATAGAGCAATTAAATAACTATCACCCACCATCAGAGGCGAGTAAAGGACATTAGTACTCTATACATCACTGGAGCTCTACACATTATCCGCATGCATATAACCGTAATATAAGCTTATTATTAGAGTAATATAAGCGTTTATCTGCTTTCATAATAAAAAAGGTGAGCCTATCTAGCTTATTATATACCATACTATATATATATAAATACCTGTATATACATTACTTCATTGATATAACTTTCTATAATAGTGTTTCAAAACATGTCAACAGATCATAATATTAATTTATAAGAAATATCTAGAAGTGATGAATTATAATATACTGATACTCTCTACCTCACCTATATACATATTATATATCTATCTAACTAGATATATCATATACACTTATCCTTCCAACTATACTTACATCTCATTATATATAACGGGTAGGTGAAGAATATCCATCAAACAACCCGCCTTATATATATTATCTCTTATATATATATATAATATAGGAATATTATTATAGTCTACTTATACTATATATATATCATATATATATAAATATAAGTAGTTAAGAGAAGGGTGAAAATAACTGGACAACTAGATTGAAAGTGTAATCAAAGGTTCTCCCTATAATATATAACTATATACATAATATTTTATATCCTGACTACTTGGACCTTTTTGGGCCTTTACCTTTTTGAGGCTTGACTCTTTTACTTATCGGAGCCAAATTTCTTTTACCAGTAAGATACCTATTATGTACTCTTTTTTGTGACCACTATGACACTATATTATCTAGATGACTTTATCCAATCTATTTATTTTACGACTATAAAATTAACCCACTGAATATATTTGTCAAAATTCTACCTTTCATTTTTTATATATAGCCCTACTTAATGTGTAAGCATCACTATATATACCGATCTCCCATGGTCATTTTTGGCCCACGGTTATTTTTTAAACCTCTCACTACGGATTTTATTGAAACCGGATTTTTATTTAGAAGAACTACCGGATTTATTTATTGTAGAACTAAAGTTACTACTCAATTTTTATTGAGAACACTCCCTAATTTTTTTGGCAATCACATCCTAATAATTTATTATTATGAGAGAACACCAAATTTTATATTATTTAGAGGGCACTACAAATACTTTTTTGGCAACCCTAATTTTTTATGGCAAACCCTATATAATATTCTATTATTGCACAACCCTTCTAGAACTGAAAGGGTTTGCGCTAAAATACGGTTGCGGTCTCAATGCAAACGTTGATATACTTTCGTTATCACCCACTTTCCTGATTATTTTCGAGTAATTCCTCAAAACCCACTTTGGTCATCCATGCAATGGTAAAATCGCAACTCTACCATAGTAATTGTATTTTTTGGTCTCAACACTTCAAAATATGAATAGTGACATACTGCTAATATCTATTTTTAATGGACATCTTATCACCTTCAATGTGGAGTTTGGACAATCGCGCCGAGACAGAATAAGGGTTGCGAGATCACCAAACAGCGTCATACGTATATATATATGCACTAACCGATTGTATACGTTATGCCCTCCATATTACTATATTTATTTAACTGATTGTCAATTCGATGTAGATAAAATTAACTATCTTATATATAGAGGTCAAATTATATTATGAGCCCTACGGAGTAATTTTGGAGAACCCTATCTTATCGGGCTATAATGACCATTTTTAAGAGATGTCTTAACGTTTGTTTGACTCTATACGTAATATTTCGGTAACTTTATGACCTTTGCCATAATACCATTGAGGTCATTTTTACTTTTATGTCACCCACTGACTAATATTTTTATTAGCTCACCTACATAGATCGTGTGCACTACTATATTCTACTACGTAACTTACACCATATTTTTTACCTGAGTTATCATAACTTGTACTATACATAATAATGTAGGACTATATTTATCCCTATAACTTGAGAAACACCAGTATATAATAAACACGATCGCGCGTGCAACACACACATACTCCAAATCAATAAACACTAACAACACACTATTATCAACAATTATATAATATAATATATATATATATATATATATCTATATATATAAATATCATATATATATATATATTATGGTTATTTATTGCGAAGATTCCCAGAACGAAGATCAATAAGAAATGTAAAATAATTTCATTGATTTTAAGTCATATCACATTAGTAAATACTCACACACTTTTATACATTATACACGACGCCTCATATGACACTTATACACACATTCCTATGACACTTACATTTACCCATTAAGACACTGTACAATTTATCTACTAACGCGATCGGTAATTACAAAACATTCAATATCTGAACAATCAATGTATAAATACGTTAAATTCCGAGATATATTAATGAGGTCAATTTGTACGCTTCAAACCGGTAACTTATATTTTTGTATCACTTTAACTTTATGAAGAGACTTATAGTCACTATCTTATTTAACTGATGTCATTATAACTACTTGTTTGATACCATTAGATATTTCGCCTTTTGACTCATTGCCTATAATTCATATAGCCATGGGTCATTATTGACCTATCACGCTCTTAATATCGATTGATGGATCACGCACAATAATACCGAAAGACTCGCGTATGTCGTAATAGTCGCTTTGACGAATTGGAGAGTTAGTGATTTTCTTAGGTGAGTAATTTAGGCACGAGTTCTACTATAAATGTGAATGATGCAAGAGTGTAGCTGAACGTACACTACAAAATGATGTATGCTCAATTAACCTAGGAGATGGGCAATGAGAGTGCCTCATAAGTTTGTAGATCGTGACAATGATCAGGTAGAGTGACCTAAAGTAGAGTGCAGCAAACATAGTGCCAAGTTGCTTGAGTGCCTAACATAGTGCGCTGCCACGACAGAGAGACATGATGAGGGCTCCTTACCTTTTGTACTATCGAAAAGCCTATCCGCTAAGCTCTTATAACCTTGTAGGCAGAGCAATTATGCCCTTATATATTTCGCGACTGTATCGCTACTCTCAGGTTATTAAGGTTAGTGAGGATGCGAATCAACTGAGTGGTAATTAACCTAGATCACTAAAGATAATTTGATATCTGAGTGATTGTCTATCCTATATCTATGTTTTCCTAAATTCAGTTTAACAGCCTTAGGTTCTAAGGCACTGAACATCACATTCACGCTGGAGCACGCCCATCTCTCATACAACACCAATTCACCTGATACATCTTAAATACAACTCATCCTGACACTGCGACAATCTCATACTTACCATATCTATTACACTCACATAACTTTGCTAGTATGTTTTGTAAGGGAATTGGAGTTCCCACACAATCTCGAGATTATGTATATTATCACCACACTATACTCGCATCGAGTTCGATTATTCTGATGCATAGAATGTGGCTTCCGATGAAATGCTCAACTTTTTGTTGCCATTGAAAAACTTCACACAATCTTTATATGTATTTCGATTTCAGCATATTATATATGCACCTTCAGACATTGAATTGAGTCCATCATCTTTTTGAGTAAGGTTCATATTCATTTTTGATGAACTCATTACTTTTATTGATATGACTGACATTTCTTATTGAGAACGATTAGTCCTCGATAGTTGATGATAGAGCGTTCTATGTGAATATAATCATCTATTGATATCACATATTCTGAAATCCTGTGTCATTACTTTAACTTTACATCTCAAGCACGGATATGCGAGTTAAGCATATCAATTTGATTGATACTACCACCTGTTAGTGAAGTTCGATAATCGTTAACATCTGAGTACAGCTGCTGGAGTCAATAGTCACGCGACCCACATTGCTCTGCGAGCTAGAGTAGACATCGCTTGTCAACACTCGTGCATCTACGTAGCAGGTGCGACTCGGTAGTAGTCATGCAGGTATAAGGGAGATAGGCGTAGTAACGAACGAACGGCGTAACCATTGTATAGGCTAAATAAGAGCGTCGCGAGTCGCGCATATTGATATAATGTGAATATGCACGCTCCGTGCTGCGCTGCTGTATGCTGCTCACTTAATTTCACGTGGCTAAAAGTCGCTAATTATTGTTTCCTAGCGTGTCTCCTAATTCCGTGCAGGGTGCTCTAATTGACTGCCGACCTGATTTTGCTTGCACCTATTATGATTAGCAGATGAATTCTTTCGCGAGTTCTCACCTTCATTGTCTGCATGGGTTTCGGATTCTCGAGACCAGGGCGCATATTCCCTTCTGTACAATAGGACGGATTGAATGAGTTAATAAACATGATTACATATTTCCAAAACTTAGTACCTCTGCCTATATGAATTAAGCAACTCGACTTATGTAAGTCTGACGTGTGTGATTCATGATTCATGTATTTTACCTTTCCTATACACTTAGATTAGTATCGCATAAATAAGTCGATATATTATTGAATATATCTTTTATCAAATATAATCTTATCTAGTATGAGTCATATTTACATTTATTTATATTCATACGTAAACATTATCTTTGGTTTTGTATAAACACCAAAGAGCGCTGTGGTTTTTGTACTGCTATCTTGGAATCCCTCCTAAAACTAGTAATACTCATATATCAATTGAACCATATTTTTATTATATTTAACACATTACATATACCTTTTCTTACCTAATTTGTTATTTACTTTATATAAGATACTTGTTTTAATATTATTATATATTTAAAAATTGTATTAAGTATATGATATAAAAGAGATTCACCATGTAGTAGCCTCTCCTCCGTATTACCGTAATTAATACATTGGCTATATGAGATTTTTAAATGAGGTTGACCTTATAACGCTTAGCATATAGTGGAAATTTCAGACTTCATAGAATCAGGTGTATAAAAAAATCTATAAGAAAAATAATAATCTAAGAAAGCTAATGATTGGTATTACCCCTTAAAGCTACATGTAAATTATTTATCGAGTTAAATGCGAGATAGAGAGTGTGATCAGCTAGAAATATACAGTAGGAGGGGTAGATGTAGTAGGCACTTTATTGTTTTTAACTGAAATGAGATAGAATGAGTGAGAGAGCATATTAACTCATGTTTAAAAGTAGCACATGTGCTTTAACATTCCTAATTGTTGAAGACTTGGATAATGTGGATAGGCTTTACAGTCAATGATTGTGTTGTACTTAAACAATGAGGCTTTATCATTTTAGGCGCATTTCGAATTTCAGTGTGTTATTTGTATTTAAACTCATTACATAACCGTATACGTTACATAGTGCAATAGAAATCATTAAAGAATCAAGTATGAGGTTGTGTGATCTCATATGCAATCATGACGGCGCTTAGTAATGCTATATACTGTTGTCTTACGTGGAATCTTACCAAGCTAGACTTCGTAAGGTAGTGCCGTTTGACTCATGTGATTATTGTGCGACACGTGGCTTTAGGAACTCGGCACACTATCGTGTATCGTGCCTTCTCAATCTTTGCGGACTAGTGAAAATTTTAGTTTAGTCTAGAACTGTCTTTAACTCATGAGTAATGATTTATATCAGTGACTTCATGAGCAGCGCTTGATGTATATCTATCGATACCGATAGCTTTTGGATTAGACATATTGAAAGATATACCGTAAATTACTATGCGAGGTCAAACTCAGTAAATCCATTTGTGCAAAGATGTGTGACTCTACACCACCTAAGGGGGCAGCGAGAGACATGAGTATTGTGTGGCTCAGCTTATTTGCACTGTGCCAGAGTGTAAATCTATAAACAAGTCTGTTTTAATACTTGGTGGCTTTATTAATGGACAGCATCTCTTTTACTAGCTAGTTACTGTTAACTGAGCTATTTGGGACCACATTGTTCGTTGTTGACGTTAAATGAGCGGCCACACGAGCATCCCTCCACCTCACACAACTATTACTGAAGCTTCTTTCACACCTACACGGCGTTCGGTGATTGTCAACTTTCTTTGGTCTAATTACTGTTCGTACTAACTCATATACATTTATTAAACTAGTTATGGTTTTTTATTATTGTTTAATACTTTTTATTTATTTTAATTTATGTTAACTAATTGTATTTATTTTATTTATGCTTGTCATTGAATTAGTGTGACTTATATTCCTCCATCTGGTCTTTGTGAAATATTAATCGTCACTGTTATATTTTTGTAATCATATGTTTGTATTATTAATTGATTTAACCCGATTATTAGTTATTTTTATTGATTTATGAAATCTCAAAATCAACCCCAAGTGCGGTTTATTTCGTACGCCAATTCTAATGCCTCATAGATCCTAGTCTTCATTTTAAAGCTGAGCATGGAGAGAGGGAATGCTTCCACTAATGGTGATGGAAAAGAAATGATAAAATCAGGAATACGAAGACCGTATTAGGAGTTCTGACTTTGGTGTGGATTTGGGCGGACTACTTATAGCAGCTCCACATTCACAATCATGGAAGTAAGAGTACAAATAAAGGAAACATCGTCTAACGTATCTGAAGACTGGTGTGATCTACAACATCCTAACCCGTGGACATAAGTGACTAGGTATCGATCTACTAGAAAATACACACGATTTGATGGACTTATGGAGGTCTATAACGACGACCCGATGAACTAGTAATCATTATCTAGAATAACATAGTAGAGTAAGTCGTGCTGGATTGGGAACGTGTACTGACGATGCGCGACTGGGAAGACCATGTACAGTATAAATTAAGTGGATATCCCATGGAGTTTCAAGTGCCAAGGGGTAATCCTGGAAGGTACGGAGCAAGAATGTGAGTTGCTGGCTAGTAGACAGAGAGAGAATGAATTAGACCGTGGGCATATACAGGATAAAATAAGTTGGATGGTTTTGTGAGAGGGGTAAGGTACTGGTTGTAGCCCATGTACTCCTGGGGCCAAGAAATAGAATCGCCACGATTGACAGAGAGGAGTTCTGAGTTGAGGGTCAAGTGCTTTCCGGGGAGACTACCAGGAGATACCAGTCAGCTGAACGACATTTTCTAATGGGTTGGTATATTTCATAGAACTGCGAATAAGTGAATGTTCTCGCGCAGGCTAAGTGGTATGAGGGGCGGTAATGTGCTAGAGAAGGATCGTATAATCGATACTTTGATACATTCTATTTTCTAGCTTGGCTTCCATATTATATAACAATTTACTCTAACTAAGCAAACTTCACATTTAATGTTTGGCCGGTATAGCTGGTTCACACTTTGCCTCTCAGTCTTGGGGAGCATACTATCTAAATAACGAGATGGCGACACACATGAACACACATGATGCATGATCGATGGCTGGACTGATTATACTAATCACACCACACATCACTACACTTACAACACTAACATACATTACACTATGACACTTACATTCTAGCATTAAGGCCACTTAGTACATTTACACTTTAGCACACACACACTACGCCACACACACATATAATCATAACACATAATAATCATCACACACATATCAACACATATATAGTATATAACAACCACTACTTAACACATATTATATACTATACTTATATAATATAATATATATTATAATATTAATATAATATATATATATATATATTTAATATATATATAATATATATAATAATATAAGACTACATATAATATATATATTAAACTATATAATATATAAATATATTATGATATATTTCAAGTTTAAATCAAGCCAACAGATTTATACATCCTCAATCATTTAAAGCAGATTTTAATGAATATTCAGGACAGTATTATATAGTATTCTATCGTTATATATATATGTATAACCGCTCATTATTATTATAATATATAGTTACTTTACTATTATAACAAGATATAAAATACTGTAAGGAAGAAAAATATGTAAAAACACACATACTAATCAAGTATATTTATTATCTAAAAGCATTTTATGATTTTAATTAAACACGTACAATTTATATTAGTCATATCATTCAAATATAACTAAATTATTTCAAAGTTCTTAAAAACATATATAAAATCAACGTATAAAATCATAATTATCTTTGGAAAACAAATAATAGACAGATATTTAATTAACGTTTAAATAACTTTTGATTCTATTATATAATTTAATAAACCTAATATCATATATAATAAAATATATTCTTTTTACTAAAATTTTTTATGAAGATTTTAATTAAAAAACTATACTTTCTTACGGCGACCATAAAACGGCCCATAATAATAGGAGGGGGTGCTCCGCTCAGATTTATCTCAAGTTCTGTTAGCAAGACAGAGCAATAAGACGCCATAAGAAAAATCAGATACAGTTAACAGTACAGAGTCAAGGTACACCTCTAAGGCTGAAACATGACCCAGCCTCACCTTGGGAACTTGGGTCTTTATCCAGCCTTAGTATGATATAACTGTTATACGCGAATTTGCCATCTAAAACTATAATCGCTGAGTTATAAAGGCTAATATTAAATGATAAATATAACCGGGACGTATATAGCCATTTGGTGCTATTGAACCACCGCTAATCAATCAACTCCTATCCTCAAGAACAGCTATGATTCTCATACGAAACCAGGCCGGCACTCTTATGTATGACCGCTATCAACTACGTGAATCTGTATTTCCAAGCTTAACTCTTACTAGTACATTACTTAAATATTATTAAAACTAACTTTATAATAATATCATTAATAAAAATATATGTCAATTTTCCACTTTTCTTAATGAAAACAATAATTTATTAACAATTCCTTTTACTTAACTATCTGTTTTATATGATTTGTTACATTTATAATATCCTTTAAAAAAAGAAATTCAAGTTTAAATTTTGGTGCTCCTCCGTTGTTACTAGATGTTAGCTTAATAAATAATATAATTTTTTATTTATTTGCTTCATAAATTTTAAAAAAATTCTTGTAATTTTAATAGTTTATCTTTTATGATTCTAATACAAGTTACTATGATACTAGTACAGGAGGCTTGTAAAAATTCCCTTCTTTATTTTGATGGTTGTTACTTTTGTCAATCATGTCCTGAAACATAGTAACTTGTCTGACCATGAATAATTCTAGATGAGTAGCTTGTATCTTGTAATACTTGTACCTTTGAAGCAATTCTAAGACGTAAATTGTACTTGTACTTGTACTTGAAAAAATGTAATGCCTTGAGTACGCCCCAACCTGATATATGATTTATCTATCAGTATGAATGCCATATTGCCATTCCTTTCGGCCCCAAGCAAACTCTCACATATATATCAATAAGTACATCTCACGTAATGTAAAAGAAACACATCACGCCACGTAATCTCGTTGAGCATAAAGCTCTTGTGATTCTTTAGGCCTCTCTCTATTATTCCTTTCTTCTAAACCGGCTCTTTCATCTATTTTATAATTATTATCCCTCTCTATTATATAATAAACATTATATATATATCTACTTACAGGGTCTTTGTCTTATTCTTAGCTTAGAGACTGAACAGTCACTATATAGATTAAATCTTATTATCTCGTTAAATAATGTTGTATTGTAATAATATAATATATATAATTAAAACTAAACTTCTATTAATTTCCCTTTTAATTTGGTCTCATTGAGGAAGTTTTTGACTTCTCTTTCCCTATTTGTATTCTCACGCATTAAAAGCCGAAGGACCCCCCGTAGATTCATGTGTTGCTAAAATTCCAATAGAAGGAGCGCAATAGTTGTAACCAAATATGCTTTTTTATGATTTTTTATGATTTATTTAATAAAAATACTAATTAAATTTTTTAAGTTTTATTATTTATGAGGGGGCGAGGCGACGAAGCTGGGGTTACGCACGCATACAGCGCCCGGAGGGGAGAACTTCGTCGCCCCGCCGTCGTACCCCGTTGTGTCGCTGAGGCCGCGAGAGCCGCCGCTGGACTCTTTGCTCCATCTTTGCGATTGTAATATCGGGTATGTCTTTTAACGGTTAAAAAAAAACACACTTTTTTGGGGCAAATGCTGACGCTACTAGTTGCCCGTTGAAAGCGGATTATATATTGATGAAAAAAATCGATTAGCATCGCTCAGTCTCGATATATAGGAGACCCGGTTAACACCTTTTAAAGGACAAGTTATATATATATACCTATAGTATATATATATACTATATATATAATACCAGTGGTAAATTAAAAAATAAACCTAAAAAATATTTTTCAAACATATAGACCTTGTTTTCTGATAAAAAAAACTCAATGTGGGGAATGTCACAGTATAATAAGTAATAGTAATAGTATAATTACATATAAATAACCTATAATCCGGATTTATATAAGTGATTATAGTATACCCTAGGGAAATATTTAGTCTAATATTAAGTAAGCCTTTTTGTGGGGTACTCCCAGGGCTGAGATTTCAGCCGCCTCTAACGAATTACCGCCTCCAAGATGGTTTTGCGCACGTTCCCCTTCTTCATTCAGACCAAACAATCCCGGCATATTTTTTCAATACAACGAAGGTAACTTATATCTCTATTAAGTGTCTAAAACACAATTTTCCTTTAAGCCGACAACTCACAGAATCGAGAAATCGCACTTGTTGCGTTTTTGTTGAGGTGATTTGGCGGGGCTCCAAACAATATATCACCAGACGGTTTTAAAATTTGTCCTTATTTTCTTTTACATTTTTTTTGCTTTCTTGTAGTCGTTTCTATTGTGGCATTCTTTGTTGTGTAATAGCATTAACCGAATTATTTAAAATATTCAATTAACAAAGCTTAATAAGTCTTTATATTTTATTTATATTATAGATGTTATTTATTATGAAAGGTTTTCAAAACGTTTTGTGTGAATTTGTGGAAGAATTTGATACTATTATCGTGAAACTCTTTTTATTGATAAATACTTTATGCTTTAGCCTTATACCAGGTAAATTGAGTAGCATATATAAAATTCCTAATATTATTATCAGGATAAGAAGTAATATAATGTTTTATACCGACTTTATATATGTCATAATACCTCATGATCTTATGTTTTTAGTTAAAGTAATATTTTTTTTCCGGAGAGATATTGATTTTAATATTCCTATATATATAAATTAATCTACTACTCACTTTACTATAATATTTTTCTCTTTTCATCTAATATTATATTGACCTCTAGTTAATAATATGTGTGAGATTTTAATAGTGGTTAATTATACGAGTATAATATTTTAAGGTTTTATTTTATAAGTGATTTTTTTATATTGGTTTTATATATACTAGTATGTATATAAATACTAACAGTTTTTTTTTTTTTTATATATCATTATATAATCACGACTACTCATACTGTATACTTTGATAGTATTTGGGAAGGTGGTTTTCACTAATTGCAGGTGTTACTTCTATTGTATTACGTTGGCTAATGCATTTATATAATGGGTTTTGTGATGATCGTAATATTGATTGGTAGCTAGTAATGGTTTTTTGTTAAGAGTTGTTGTTTATTTGATTGTCCTGCGGTAGAGGGTGTTCGAGTAATTTAAGTGTTGATTTATGATTAGCGAGGAATTTGTCGATTATGGATGAGTTTAAGTAATATATACATTAATTATTCTATAATAGACTAGGTTAGGATATATGAGATAATTATTTATATATAATGAAGTTGCCCTTTCAACCGACAAAATCACGAAAGGCCATACGAAACTACCTATAACGATTATTAACAATAATTACATTGTTGGACATCCTGGTAAAATTTTAGTTTGGAAAATGTGAACAAATGAACAAATAAGTAATGTACGGTATTATTTTTTTATCCTTTAAAAGGCCTTATAGGCTATAAGTTAAAATAAATACAAATTTTGGAATTCTTGCTTTGTATTGAAAACAAAATGACAAAATTATATTATTAGTTTATTGTTGATCTGATGTATTTTATAATATAACAATTAATAAAGAAATAAAATATTTGCTACAAGGTACTTATAACAAGAAAAACATGCAACTCCAATAGTTAAAAGGAAACTAAAATCCATGGGGCTCGAAGCCGACGCGGGAACAGAGGAGGGGGAACATCGTTCTTGTATACCCCGTAGGGGAGGGAGCGGAGGAACCGCTGCGTGTCTTCAGTCTCATCTACATACCAAAACAAAATGCCCATACGGAGACCTTCCCGGAGGGCGGGGAAATAGTCGCTAACCGTCGTTCCCGGCGGAAGGGCCGAGAGAGCCTCCGCTCCTCCTTGCATCTTTGGCCGGTTCATAGCTTGGGTAATTCGCTTTAGTTATAAAAAAAAAAAAAAAAAATTAAAACTCGACGGAGTCGTAAAACGTAACAGGTCCTAATATACTTTTTGAATCATGTCCGTCACCATAAATCTTAAATCTCATGAGTTGCTTAGTTATTAATTACATAAACTTGTACTTTATATTACACGAATATATGAAAAAGATAAGGATAAAAAAATAATCCAAATGACGACGAGTCGAAAAACATAACAGCGACAGTTTCCGGTCGAAATACAAAATTAAACCTCATTGAGCATATAAATTAAGTGTAATATTATACTTAATCATTATTATATAAGTATTTATATGATTTCGATGTGTCCAGTGCCTCAGATACGTATTTAGGTAGATATGTATAAGGATAGTATATTAGTATATATATATATATCCTAACCTAAGTCGCCTTACCTCTAGGCTTTTGTGTTGGATTGTTTTCCGCTTGAGCGTGTCGCCCTATAGGTGAAGTCTGAGTTAGTCTTGTTAGGTTCGGTATATAGATTCTACTTTTTCCTGCTTCCAGCTTTTTGACCATTACCTAAAAATCATATTTTTTTATGAGCACATATAAAGTTGATTACAAACAAATTTTCGCTCCAATATTGTGGTAATATTTAATTTTTAACCTTAATTTTTTTGTTTTCATTTTGGAACAGGAAATTGTGACTTCACACAAATTGAACCTATATATTATATATCTATACTTACATTTCTGTCCCTATTATATATATATCTATATATATTAAGGGTTGAGGTGGGTTTTGGTGGCTTGCTGTTGCGGGCCTGTGGGTGTTCGTTGTTGATTCGGATTGTGGTTTGGTTGGGGGTTGGTTGGGAGTGCGTGTCTGTGTTGGGTAAGTGGGTCGTTGGCGGAGATTGTTATTGGTTTGTTGTTTTGCTGTTTGTTTTTTATTGGTTTGGTGTTTCTTTCTTTTGTTGGGTGGTTGTGATTTGGGTGCGTTCGTGGGTGTACTGGTGTTTATAGTAGTGGCGCGTGATTCCTGATGATCTAGTGGTAGATTTATATATATATATATTATTAACTATAAACTTATATAGATTATATTATATATATAATATATATATATATATAACCTTTACTTCAATTAATTAGTTTTTTGGTATTTTTAATGTTTTCTTCAATTATTTTTTTTAATACATTGGTAGTAAAATATAGTAAAAGTTAATTACAATGGCAAACAGCTTTTCAAACATATGAAAAAAAAAACAGGAAATCATGATTAAAAAAATTTAAAAAATTTATTCGATCAAATATTGTCATGCATAAATATATTTGAAGAGCGTTGAAGCGTACACTTTTTAAATTATTTATTATCGATATTGAATTACTACTTATTACTGAAGAGAACTAAATTTGTGACATTTTACTGCACCACACCATTAATTTTATAATTTTTAATTATGGCTGTCATTAAAATTTCATAATTATTTGAACAATTCTCACAATATATCTGATATAATATATATTATATTATATATTATATATATATTATAATATATATATATGGCCACGGACAAATTAGTATGTTTTATTTGTATATATATATATAATAAATCGTAACTCATTATACATATATAAATATATAATATAATCCTATATAATCGATATATAGTAGGTTTGTACTTTTATATATTGACGTTTGGTAGTGGGTATTATAGGGTATATCTTGGCTCTGGTAGGTAGTGTCGCAGTGCAGCCACTGCTTTACAGGTGAGCCTAATGCGCGGGAGGGTGTATCATGGTTGGGGCGATAAGTGGTTATTGTCGTGCGCGCTCAAATAAATTTAAGGAAGTAGATAAAAAGACAGTGCAAAGCGTGATAACCGAAATAATCCTGCCGAACATCTATGACGAAAGCCTACCAGTGTTTTTGTTAGCACATGCGTCAACAGGGCCAAATTCCTAGATAAGTACACGCAATGATAATTTTGGTAGTTTTTTTTAGAATTCATCTTTGTGCGACCACGCCTCGTGCTGGTGCTTGGACTTGGCTCTCTGCGTTACATTTGTTGAGTTAAGGGCTATAGAATTACTAAAATAGTGTCGAGGGCTTTTTTGACTTTTGCGTTCTAATTTGATTTTAAATTAGTAGTGTTGCTGCCATCAACTGATTTTAAAGAAAAGAATAATTCTTCAAAGATAATGATTTATTCAGGGGCAACTAATCTTTACCTACAGCGAATAGTAATTAAATGGAAAAGATAAATAATATAATAATAATAATAATAAGTTTTAATAATTATCAATAATTCTAATAAGATTAAATAAATAAATAAAATTGAATAATAATATATAATAATATACTAATAATAATGGCCAAACATAGAAAGAAAAGAGATTACCCGCATACGTCTCCTCGCCAGACACTGAAGATACGCGGTAGCGATGGACTGTCATGTATAGGAAACAACTGATTAACTATAATATAGAAGAAATCAGCGTTCATTGAAAATTTGTATGTGAGATTGATAATTATCCGGAAATCAAACAATAAATTATAATACGTTTTTTTTTATAAGTTCGCTGGGGCAAAACCCACGATATAGGTAGAGTCATTGCGTGGAATTAGTACGAGAACAAGAGGTGGTCTAAGCTAATTAAGCGAGAGTCGGACTAGGGAATCTAGCGTATAATGAATTTTATTAGGTGGGCTCGAGGCCGACGGTGGACAAGTAGGGGGGGACGTTTTCCATACCCCGTACGGGACGGGGCGGAGGAACCCTCCCGCCCAAATACCGAAAGAGGGCGGGGTTCCGGAGACGCCTTCCGCGGAGGGGGGAAATAGTCCACCCGTCGTCCCAGCGAGGCCGAGAGACCTCCGAACTCCCTTTGCATCTTTGGGCGGTTATCCCGGGGTATTCTTTTAGTTATAAAAAAAATAAAATGCTTTTCAACATACTTTGCGGCTGATTGCTAACTATGTCAATTGTTCTTGGTACTATATCCTGACGAGTTTTGGATATAAAAAAAAATTAAAAAAAAAGTAAAATTTTTTTTTTTTTTCATTTTCCATAGAAATTTCAAGCGCTGATTCCATATATGTTATCCGGATTATAAGATTTTTCTTGTCTAATATTAGTTTTGCTGGATATGCTGCGGGTAATTCTTTAGTTTAACCATAATAATAATAAATAAAATAATAATACATAAATAAATATAAATAAAAATAATAATATATATATATAATAATATAATCAAATAATAATAATGAAAAATAAAATTAGTTATTGGAAACATTTAGCAGCAGGCAATAATTCTTGAGCGTCACTAGAAATGTAATTAAATAACATTAGGTAATTCTTAAAATATTGAATGATAAGCTACGTATAGAGTGAGGCTTTCTTTACTTATTATCTTTTTATAAAAGAACATATGTTTTTAAAAATAATTTTGCTTCAACTATATTTTTATATAAATACTTTTGGAACCAATTTATACATGCCTAGGCAAAGCATTTTAGTAGATTTTACGTTCAGTACTTTTTCATTGGGCGCTGGCTTATGCCTAAGAACTTGCCGGTCAACATTAGTTAGTAGGAATCATGACATTATAGAGTGTTAGACATTACGTCTGTGTCCTCTACGACTCTATTTAGCTCTAAGGAGGGTCGCCCACACGAGTGACGTATCCCGCGGGCACATGTTGCTCGCGTAACCGTTCTAATGTGCTGCGGGCGACCCCTGCGCGTATTCATAAGATTTATCAGTTTATTAAAAATTAAATAGTTTTAGAGATTATTATTTCGTACAATTATAATGATAGTATATACTATATAGATGAAATATTATAATATACACTATAATTTGTATTTATATTATATTAAAATATTATATACCGTATATATTATTTTCTAGATATATATATATTATAGTAATATAATTATCTATATATACTATACAACTATAAACTGAATTTAAGAATAGAAATTTTTAATTACAATAAATTGAAACTACTGGATAACTTAATATATTAAATAATAGTATAAAAACCCCAAGCAACCTATATACAGCAATCCTAGCATCCCATTAATAAGTATAAAGCTCAAAATAATCAATAGATATACTTATATAAATAAACGATTAGGGAAAACAATTGTATATAGTATATTTATTATATTACATTCTACCATTACGTATATATGTTATATATAATATAGGGCAGTAATAGTAATATAAAAAAAAAAAGAAACTACCGAAAGTATATACAGATATATATATTATTAGCTAGCTATACGTAATATATGATGCTATGGTTTCTGGGCCGCCTTAGGTGATATCGGGAGTCCCTTGATAGATGGTAGTCAACAAGTATTATATGCTTGACATATTCTAAGGCTATTTGACCAGGGTATATCGACACACTCGCTACTCTCTAAGTTCTATTTCTTTGGATTTACCTCCGCTTCGCTTTGCTTATCTGTCTAAGTTTTCTTTCAGATCGTTCAGCATATTTCAGCTCTTGTTGGATGGACGCAATATTCCGTACTTCTTTTTCTTTCTGTTAACTTCCCATTTCTTTTTAATAGTTCTGTTTTATTCTCCACTTTTATTAGCCTAACCATGTTTTCTCTTTAAATGGGTGCGACTTCTATAGGAGAATGGCATTTAACGCTCAGGTTCACGAATACAGCAAACATCTACTCTATCTTATGCTGCTAAAGTCACTCTTTCCATATCCCTCCACTTTTCAATTTCTAATGTGCTCCAACATCCCCAATCGTTTGTAATCTAAACATGAGATTGCCATTCAGCTTCTCGTCTAACCGCGTATGCGCACGTATTAGTTAAAGGCTCGTACTAATCTAGTTTTTCGCGACCTATTCAATTTCTTGGCGATGGGATGAAGTGCGGAAAAAGATTTCTCAGTAGGGACCTACAACCAATTCTTGTTGAAATCAACTCTTTAAACACTACAAACTTGCTTCCTAGTCTCCCTCTCTAACCTGGCCAACTTTCTTTTCCCACTTTCGAAACCACGCAGCTCTAAAAATGTCTCAGCCTGTAACGACATAAATTTCTTGGGCTGAAAAATAAAATAATGAATTGTCTTGGAAAACCCTCATATCAAATCGGCGGTGCAAAGATACGGGTT
>JABUQX010030211.1:12500-15000 GCA_015478945.1 Trachelipus rathkii
TTCTTTCACTTGTGAAAGATCAAATCTCAAATAGCAATGATACGATAAAAGAAATTTATACAAGGATAAAGCAGATAGCTGAAAATCTAATGGTTGATCTTCAGTCACCAAGAGTGGTGGATCGCCAGAAACATCGCTCGAATCCTCTTGCTCCACAGTTGAAGAATATTGGATGAGGACTATGCTAATACCATACCTGGATTCTTTCACAGTTTCCTTGGAGAGCAGATTCTCAGAAGAGAATTCACCAGCTTTTTCTCTTTTATTACTTTATCCGTCGCTGATGCTTGTCTTTGCGTATAAGGAATTTGAAGAGAAAATCAAAGTATTTGAAGACTTTTATGAACTGAGAGGATTTCAATGTGAGGCTGAACTCTGGTATGTGAATTGGAGGAGAAGAAGCTCGACCGTGAGAAGTAATTAAAAAATTTGGAAATAGTTGAAGTGCATCAAGGAAGCAACGGCATTTGCCTCAATAATTAAAAATCTTACTTATTATATCAATAGCTCAACCATTCTTCGACAAACACAATTGAAAGAGCATTCATCCACTTTGAGGAGAGTTTAAAACATGGACAAGGTTCGACTTGACCGAATCCAGGTTTGAATGGACTTTGTCTCTTGAGTGTTCACAGAAAATTAGTTTTGGAGAAGAAAGCTGAAATTGAATTGGCAGTTGTCAAATTTTTTTTTGGCAAATCCACGAAACGTCTAATGTTGTCTAGTACAACTACTCAAGTACAATAAATCGTAAGATAAATATAAGACTAGATTCTGCAATTCTAGACAATTCTGGCATTCCTCCTCCTCCTCCTCCTTCTTCTCTCAGGTGTCCTATGCCATTGCCTGTGATTACATTTGATCGGGTGAATGGGTTCCTGAAATCTATGAAACTTAGGAAGGCGGTGGCCCGGATGGCATTCCTCTCCCTGATTTTGAGGCGTGTGGCTTTCGTGCTGACCCGCGTCCCTCGTTCACTATATTCTCTATGTCTCAATGCTAATACTTTCCCTCAGTGTTGAAAAAGCGCATTTGTCCAACCTGTTCCGAAAAAATGAAGCCGATCTGAACCTTCCTAAACTATCTCCCTAAGCTCTCATGTGTTCAATCTAAGCCTTTGAAATCCTACTCAACTTCTCATTTCCTTAGATTATCTGGAGTCTCAGTCACTTCTTTCCGATCGCAGTACGGCTTTCGGCGTTAAAGGTCTACTGGCGATATACTTTCCCTTTTAACTGATTTATGATTTTCCGCCCTCAGGAACTACGGGGAGACTGCGTGGTGGCGCTTGACAATATCCAAGGGCAATTTGAACCGGTATACACTCGTCACTGCTCTTTTGGCTCCTCCTTTGGGTTTCCTCCTTCTCTTTGCTTACTTATGTTAGCTTTCTTTCAATCGCTCAAATATCGCTGTTGTTGATGGAGCGACTTTCTTCTTCTTTTTCTGTCAATAGTGGGTTTTCCAGAGTTTCTGTCTTATCTTTTACCTTTTATTCTACTTTTCATTAATGATCTCCCCTGCACATCAAACTCTACCACTCGTAATGCCAATGACATCGACCCTTTATTTTCAACTCATTTTCCTTCTGGCTCACTCTTTTACTTCTAGAACTGCCTCCCGTCTTAATCTTTCCGATCCTATTCTCGCCGACCTAGATAGAATTTTCCGGTGGGGTCGTCTCAATCTTTTGAAATTCAATTCTTAAAAAACCCCAACTTTACAAAATCTCCTCTCTAAGACAGCCTTCTAACTTCCTACTTCTTTCGATCGATTCTCTCGTCTCTCCTGTTGACAATAAAACATCCTTGGCCTTAACATAAACAAAAAAAAATGTCTTGGAACCTCACCTCAACGGTTGTCAGGGCGGCCTCAAAGAAACTGGGAAGTTCTGTTTAAGATTGCGAGACTTTTTTTTCCTCTTCTCAGTTGCTCCAGCTAATAAAAGGGCCTCATCCGCCCTTGTACTGGATAACTGCTCTCATATCTGGGGGGGGGGGCTCTGGTTTAACGCCGGCTTTTGGATAGGGTCGAGTCAAAGGCCAAAATGCTTATAAACTGTTCTGCCCTTTCCAGTTCACTTGAACCCTCTATCTTTGCGGCCACGATGTTTTTGCTTTATCTCTTTTCTATAGGTAACGCAGCGGCAGATGCTCGAGGGAACTTATCAGTCGCGTACCACCACCTTATGACTTCCTCGTAGCACAAAGGGTATTGTGTCGGCGCATGAAGCTTTTTGTGTTTGATAATAAGTAACTCCAGGCTTGTTCGCTGCAGTGCTTCTTTTCTGCCACTTCTGTTCTGTGGAATTCTCTTCCATCTTCGTGTTTCCCTGCTGAATTTAATCTCATCCACTTTAAAGCCTGCGTCTGTTCTCATCTGAGTAGTTTGCAGTTGTTGAATGAATAACTGATTTGTGCCAACAACCCTCCCTTGAATCGGGCCTCTGCCCCGTGAGTAGTGGTGACAACTGTAAAAAGGTATATATATATATATATAT
>JABUQX010030211.1:17500-36041 GCA_015478945.1 Trachelipus rathkii
AATCTTCGACGGTCCGAAAATTAGAAAACTTTTTGCAGATCTTCACTTCACTGATGTTATGGTGAACAAAGAAAGAAGGGCTTGGCTCTCTTTCAGATCTGTCGTGACAAATTTTCTGGGAAATCGCCGAAGTACAGATTACGAACATGTAGTAGACGAACTGCTGCAGAACTTTCAAGCATTAGGCGCAAACATGTCAATTAAAATGGCATTTTCTTAGTTCCCATTTAAACTACTTTCCAGACAACTGCGGAGATTACAGTGAGGAAAACAAGGTGAGCGGTTCCATCAGGATATAAAAAGTGATGGAGGAAAGATATCAGGGCCGCTGGAATACCAATATGCTAGCAGACTACTGTTGGTGCTTAAAAAGAGATGATCATGATCATCTTCCTCTTAGACAACATAAAAGAAAGGCTATAAGAAAATCATTTACTCCTCAATAAGTACCTAATGGGTTGCTTTGTAGTAAATGTCAAATCATCATATTTATGTATTTAGATATAATTGTGGATGAAAGTTTTTTTTTCATTGTTGCATCCCTATTTGTCCAATGATAATATATATATATATATTAATATAATTTAATAAATATATATATATATATATATATATATCTATATATATTATTATATATATATATATATATATATATATATATATATTATATATATATGTATATATATATATATATATCCTATATATAGTATATATATATATATATATATATATATATATATAATATATATATATATATATAAATTATATATCTATATATATTATATATATATATATATATATATATATTATATATATATATAATATATATATATATATAATATATATATATATATATATATATATATATATATATTGGGCCAAAAATTTCACTTTTTTGAAAACAACGAAATCTGTCTGATATTTCTTATCTGAAATTTTAATTATTTTAACAATAAACTATATGCATATGGCTTTTACTTTAATCATGTTTTCATTTGTAGTTGTTTGAGGCATATTTAACATAATTTATTAATAAAAACACAGTTTATACTATGAGCTAATGATTGGAATCTGATTTTCACAATTTTCAGGTGAGTATCCATAATAAAAGTAGTCATAGAAAAAAAAACTAGAGCTGATTTTATAAAAATGACTTACATTTTCGGATTCACCGTGATTGAGTTGATAAAAATCAGTTAACAAAACCCAAACCGGCTAAAAAAAGTTTTAAAACGCAGGCCAGTGTTATTTATCTTACTTATTTTAGTAGATTTTTATATTATTTATATTATTTATTTTAGTAGATTTATTATTTATATTATTTATTTTATTAGATTTATCACATCTTATTTATTTTATTAGATTTATTATTTATTTTATTAGATTTATTCTTTATATTACTTATTTTATTAGATTTATTCATATTATTTATTTTTTTACATTTATTATATATTTATTTAATTGTATTAGATTTATTATTTGTTTTATTAGATCTATTATTTATATTATTTATTTTATTAAATTTAATATTTAAATTAATTATTTTTATTATATTATTATTTTATTATTTTTATTATTTTATTTATTATTTTTCATTAGATTTATTTTTTATATTATTTATTTTATTAGATTTTTTATTTATATTTGTTATTTCATTAAATTTATTATTTAAATTATTTATTTTATTAGATTTATTATTTATATTGTTTATTTTACTAAATTTATTATTTTTATTTTTTATTTTATTAGGTTTATTATTTATATTATTTATTTCATTAGATTTATTATTTATATTATTTATTTTAATTGATTTATTATTTATAATATTTATTTTATTCGATTTATTATTTATATTATTTTTATTATTAGATTTATTATTTATATTAATTATTTTATGTCATTTATTATTTATTTAATTAATTTCATTAGATTTATTATTTAAATTATTTATTTTTTTAGATTTATTAATTATATTATTTATTTTATTAGATTTATTATTTATATTATTTATTTTATTAGATTTATTATTTATATTGTTAATTTTATTAAATTTATTATTATATTATTTATTTTATTAGATTAATTATTTATATCATTTAATTCATTAGGTTTATTATTTATCTTATTTATTTTATTATATTTATTATTAATATTATTTATTTTATTAGATTTATTATTTATATTATTTGTTTTCGTAGATATATTATTTATATTATTAATTTTATTATATATATTATTTATATTATTTATTTTAATAGATTTATTATTTATTTGATTAGACTTATTATTTATATTATTTATTTTAGTTATTTATATTTATTAAATTAATTTTATTAGATTATTATTTATATTATTTATTTTATTAGATTTATTATTTATATTATTTATTTTATTAGATTTATTATTTATATTATTTATTTTATTAGATTTATTATTTATATTATTTATTTTATTAGATTTATTATTTATATTATTTATTTTATTAGATTTATTATTTATATTATTTATTTTATTAGATTTATTATTTATATTATTTATTATATTATATTTATCATTAATATTACTTGTTTTATTAAATTTACCATTTATATTATTTATTTTCTTAAATATATTATTTATATTATTAATTTTATTATATATATTATTTATATTATTTATTTTAATAGACTTATTATTTATACTATTCATTTTATCAGATTTATTATTTATATTATTTATTTTTTTAGATTTATTATTTATATTATTTATTTTATTAGATTTATTATTTACATTATTAGATTTATTATTTATATTATTTATTTTTTTACCTATTATTTACTGTATATCATCTAATAAAATTAATAAAATAATAATGTTAATAAAAAATATAACAAAATAAAAAATATAAATAATAAATCTAATAAAATAAGTAAGATAAATAATAAATCTAAAAAAGTTAGTAATATATTTAAAAAATCTAATAAAATAAATAAAATAAAAAATAAATCTAGTAAAATAATTAATATAAATAATAAATCTAATAAAATTAATTAAAATAAAAATAAATCTAATAAAATAAAAAATATAAATAATAAATCTAATAAAATTTAAAATATAAACAATAAATCTAATAAAGTAAATATAAATCTAATAAAATAAATAATATTAATAATAAATCTAATAAAAAAAATTAAAATAATAAATAAGTAAAATAAGTAAGAAAATTAAATAATCTAAGAAAACATAAATAATAAATCTAATAAAATAAATAATATAGATTATAAATCTAATAAAAAAAATTATATAAATAATAAATCTAATAAAATAAACATTATAAATATTAAATCTTATAAAATAAGTATTATAAATAATAAATTTAATAAAATAAATATAATATATGATAAATCTAATAAAATAAATAATACAAATAATAAATTTAATAAAATAAATAATATAAGTAGTAAATTTAAGAAAATAAACAATATAAATGATAAATTTAATAAAATAAATAATATAAAAATAAATCTAATAAAATAAATAATATAATTAATAAATCTAATTAAGCATATAATATAAATAATAAATCTAATAAAATAAATAATATAAAAATAAATCTAGTAAAATAAATAATATAATAAATAAATCTAATAAAAAAAATAAAATATATAATAAATCTAATAAAATAAACAATCTAAATAATAAATCTAATAAAATGAATAATAGATACAATAAACCTAATAAAATAGATAATTTAAATAATAAATCTAATAAAATAAATAATATAAATAATAAATATAATATAAATAATAAATCTAATAAAATAAATAATATAAAAAATAAATCTAATAAAATAAATAATATAAATTATAAATCTAATAAAATAAATAATATAAATAATAAATCAAATAAAATAAATAATGTAAATAATATACATTGATAAAATTGTTACAATTTTTAAAACTGTTAAAATTGTTAAAATTGTTACAATTGTTAAAATTGTTAAATTTGTTAAAATTGTTAAAATTACTAAATTTGTTAGAATTGTTAAAATTGTTTAATTAAATTGCTAAAATTGTTAAAACTGTTATTTCTGTTAAAATAGCTAAAATTTCTAAAATTGTTAAAATTATTAAAATTGTTAAAATTGTTAAAATTGTTAAAATTGTTAAAATTGTTAAAATTGTTAAAATTGTTAAAATTGTTAAAACCTAAAATTGTTAGAATTGTTAAAATTGTTAAAATGGTTGAAATTATTAAAATGGTTAGTATTGTTGCAATTTTAATAATTGTTAAAATCGTTCAAATTGTTAAAATTGCTAAAATTATTAAAATTGTTATATTTGTTAAAATTGTTAACATTTTAAAAATTATTAAAATTGTTAAAATTGTTAACATTGTTAAAATTGTTAAAATTAAAATTGTTAAAATTGTGAGGATTGTTAAAATTGTTAAATTTGTTAAAATTGCAAAAATTGTTAAAATTGTTTAAATTGTTGAAACTATTAAAATTGTTAAAATTGTTAAAATTGTTGAAATTATTTGAATTGTTAAAATTGTTTCAATTGTTAAAATTGTTAAAATTGTTAAAATTGTTAATTGTTAAAATTGTGACAATAGCTAACATTGTTAAAATTGTTAAAATTGTTTCAATTGTTAATATTTTTAAAATTGTTACAATTGTTAAATTTTAAAATATTTGAAATTGTTAAATTCTTTAAAATTATTAAAATTGTTAAAATTGTTAAAATTATTAAAATTGTTAAAATTGTTAAAATTGTTACAATTGTTAAAATTGTTAAAATTGTAAAAATTGTTAAAATTGTTAAAACTGTTAAAATTGTTAAAATTGTTACAATTGCTAAAACTGCTAAAATTGTTAAAATTTTTAACATTGTTAACATGTTAAAATTATTAAAATTGTTTAAATTGTTATTTATGTTAAAATAGCTTAAATGGTTAAAATTGTTAAAATTATTGAAATTGTTAAAATTAAAATTTAAAAAAAAATTAAATTGTTAAAAATGCTAAAATTGTTAAAATTTTAGAACTGTTAAAATTGTTAAAATTGTTAAAATTGTTAAAATTGTTAAATTGTTAAATTGTTAAAATTGTTAGAATTGTTAAAATTGTTAAAATTGTTACAATTTTTAAATAGTTAAAATTGGTTTAGTTTCAAGCCCACCTAAAAATGAACATAAAATTTCGGAATTTTCAGCCGATTTTGACTATATAAACAGCAAAATGTAGCCTATTTTGCCCTCTAAAACGTTGTTTTCTGGTGTTTTCCTTTGACTGTAGTCATAATTTCAGAATTTTCAAATTTTCAAAATCCATGTTTTTGACTATTTTCCTATCAACTTTCAGAATTTTTTGGGAAATGACTTCAAACTTGAAATATGCATAGATTGGTCCATTACCTACAATAATTACATAGAACATTTTCGATTTTTTTGAGTTTTGTGCTCAGCGTTGTCCAATTTCCAAACCCATTTTTTTTTTTAATTTGAAAATGAAAAATTAAAATATTTTTTTCTACTCTTCCGATCAACATCAAAATTTTAAGGGCTTGTACAATCGGGCAAGTTGCATCTTTTTTACTTAGATCTAATTTTTTATGTATAACTGCAAAAGAAAAATTTTTAAAAAATTTAAAAAAAAAATTTTTTTGATCATTTTTTCAAGATTAGGTTTGCATTTATTGCAATATACAAAGAAATTATAAGTGAAAAAAGATGCATCTTGCCCGATTGTAGAAGCCCTGAAAATTTGATTGTTAATCGGACGAGTAAAAAAAAAATATTTCAATTTTTCACTTCTCAAATTAAAAAAAAATGGGTTTGGAAATTGGACAACGCTGAGCACAGAACTAAAAAAATCGAAAATGTTCTATGTAATTATTGCAGGTAATGGGACCAATCTATGCTTTCAAGTTTGAAGTCATTTCTCCCAAAAAATTCTGAAAGTTGACATGAAAATTGACAAAAACATGGATTTTGAAAATTTGAAAATTCTGAAAGAATGACTACAGTCACAGAAAAACACCAGAAAACAACGTTTTAGAGTGCAAAAAAAGCTACATTTTGGTGTTTATATAGTCAAAATCGCCTGAAAATTCCGAATTTTATGTCCATTGGGGACCAGCCCCAGCCAAACATTGGATCCTCCCCTTAACATTCTTAAAATTGTTAAAATTGTTACAATTATTAAAATAGTTAAGGACAGGGTCCAATATTGGGCTCGCGCTAAGCCCAATTTTCACCCTCTCTAAAATGAACAAAAAATTCGAATTTTTAGCCGATTTTGAAACATTAATCACCAAATTGTAGCTTATCTTGCCCTCTAAATTGTTGTCGTCATGTGTTTTTCTGTGTCTGTATTCATTCTTTCAGAATTTTCAATTTTTCAAAACCCATGTTTTTGAGATTTTTCGTATCAACCAGAATTTTTTTTCCCAAATAACTTCAAACTTGAAATATGTATAGATGGATTCATTACCTACAATAGTCACAATTGCTTTTTTCGAATTTTTTAGTTTTGTGCTCAGCGTTGTCCAATTTCCAAACCCACTTTTTTGGATTTTAAAATGAAAAAATGCGATAATTTTTTTCCTGTTCCTGCGAAGTGGATGAAACTTTCAGGGCATATGTAGTCGACAGAGATGCACATTTTTTACGCAAATAATTTCTTTGTATATGCATTAGTTTTGGGTGGGAAAAAATTTTTTTATATGCATTAGTTTTGGATTTGTTCATGGAACAAATTTAAAAAGAAAATTTTCTTTTGAGTATACAAAAAAAAATATTTAAATAAAAAAGATGCACTTTGTCGGAGTATAGAAGCCCGGAAAATTTGATGTTGATCGTATAAGAACGTTGTAAAAAGTGAAATATTGAGATTTTTTTTTATACTTGTCCGATCAACATCAAATTTTCAGGGCTTATATAGTCGGGCGTGATGCATCTGTTTTACTTAGATAATTGTTTTGTATAGTCAAAAGAAATTTTTTTGAAAATTTGTTCCAAAAACAAATCTAAATCTAATGCGTATACAAAGAAATTATTTAAGTAAAAAATGTGTATCTCTTTCGTTTACATAGGCCCTGAAAAATTCATCCACTTCTAACGAACAAGAAAAAATTTATTGCAATTTTTAATTTTAAAATCCAAAAAGGTGGGTTTGGAAATTCAATGCTCAAAAAATCGAAAAAAACAATTGTGAATATTGTAGAAAATGTACCCATTTATGCATATTTCAAGTTTGAAGTCATTTCGAAAAAATTCTGAAAGTTGATACGAAAAATGTCAAAAACTTGGGATTTGAAAAATTAAAAATTCAGAAAGAATGAATACAGACAGAAAAACACCCGATACACGCTCTTCCTAGCAGCGTCCACTCAATAATAGCCACTTACAGTTTTGAATTTGTATTAATCATAAATTTTAATGGAGGATACTATATACATCGAATATTCTAATAATGGGGGTCTTACGAATTTAATTCTGGTCTTTTTAAGGGGGAGCGTGCGACATATGTGCATCACGCGCGCACTATCACCATAATTAGACATTGAATCTTCTCAGTTAAAATTATAAGTTAAGAATCGTGTTTAAAATTAGTCTAAAATATTGTTAAAACTTCTTACAAACTTTGGGCTAAAATAGACTTGTTTAATTGCTTCCTCGTTAATAACATTGTTTGTTATTCAGAGGGATGTGTTATTTTGTCATATATCCATTCTGTTTCAAGAGAATTTTTACTAATGTTTGTTTTAAAAATTTTCGCTTGAAGTATTGTTTAAGAACCAATATTTTATCGATTTATACCACTAAACTAGTATAAAAAGTCAAAGCTATATTAATTATTTAACACATTTTAATATTAATATGTAAATTACTAACACAAATAATCACATATGTTTGAATTAATATTGTCATATATTCACGGAATATAATTTACATATCATGAGTGACACATTGTTGACATGCCAGCGCTGTACTGTCATTATAATTGTTTCCAAACTCACAACATTGTTGCTATTAATTTGAGTGTGAATATTAGAATTGTTAAAATATTGTTGAATACTATATATATAGAGTCATGATAATAATATGTTTAATTTTCTATTATTATCTAAATAGATTCCTATCAAATGGTATAAGTGAGAAGTTTAAATAACTGTACAATTGTAATCTCACTTCAATATTTTTGTAAAACCTGAAGATGTTATGAGTGTGCTACCTATTAATATTTTTAAACAATGTTTGAAATATAGTTTTAATTCTATGTATTAAAAATTGGTTAAAAATTTTAAAATCTGATTATGAAATTATTTTAGTATTTATATATATTTTGGGTTACACCATATTTAATAAATCAGAGAGTTTATATAATTGATCAATTATATCGTAAACCATATGTCTCATAAATTAATTATCTGTACACTTTCACTAACAATGGTATACGCATTGTTAATTTTGTAGAATTAGCCCTGAAACTGCATATTACAGAGTTGAAAATTCGGTTAAAAATTGGTTTAACAGCTGAAAAATTTGTAAATAAGATGTTAAAATTTTTTTAATTGTTAGAAATAGTTTTGTAAGTGTTGGTACGTAGTAGATTGGTATTTATTTCAATTACTTAAAATTATTAAAATTGCAAAATTTATTGATATTGTTAAAATTTTTACAATGTTAAAAGTGTCTAAAATTGTTACATTTCTAAAAATTGTAAACAATTGAGTTAAAAATGTTAGAATATTAAATTTGTTAAAATTCCTTATAAACCCAATCGTACATCTACTATTATATAGTTTCACAACTATTCTTTTCCAATCGTGTTTATACTCTTATACATTGATATCAAAAAGTTCCATTTGTTTAAATCTCTTCTAAAGATCGTTCATCTATTGGCTTAAATTGTCTGAGACATCTAGATTAAACATTCTGGTAAATTTTGTACCAATTTTGATTTTTCATTGCGACAGTACAATCGAAGTCGTAGGCTCTCGTATTCGATCTAAACTGAAATTTGTTTGTTTAGAATGTTATATTCTTGATATTTATTTATACCAATAAGTGTACAAACTTTAAATATTCGTCTAAACATTACTTAATAATCTTGCCTAAAATTGATATTAAAATCTCGAAAACATTCTCTGATCATATTGTTTCACATGTGTTAAACATGTTTCTACTACCACATTGCTAACAAATAGTTTGAAATCTCGTTACAAGTCTGGAGGTTAAAATAGCCCCCACTTCATCGTTTCTCAATATAGTTCAAATTGCATATTAATTCAATTGTTTCAGAAATTTGTTAAAATTGTTATATTTTTGTTCAAATTTGAGAGTATTATACCAAAATAGATAAATTAAGTGTAAACATATGTGAGAGTAATATTGTTGAAGGCGAGGATGACAAAACATTCTGTGAGAGAGAGAAGCACAAAACTTCTTATAAAAAAGTTATTCAGAAAAAGATTGCATTATGTGAACATTTAGTAGAAAATAGTTGTAAAGTACCCCGTTAAAAAATAGAGCATATACTCATTCTCTATCAGATTATTGAAAAGATTATTTCTGGGAAAAATAATTCTGGTTGATACGATAAGAGCTATATCATCAATATACTAGAGAGGTATGTTAGAAAAATGTAATATATATCAACTGTAGATTCAAGAGAAAAATAAGTGGGATATATCAAAAGACACATTGCTAAAAACACATTAGAATAATGCTAACTTAAAATTGTAACAATTGAGAGAGTTTTAAAAGAGGTGTGACAAAGATTATTAAAAATTTGTTAAATCTAAATCTTAATTGTGTTGATGACATATATTGTTAATATATGTTGTGTCAAAATACATCGGCTAAAATTCTATTTTCGAATTTTTTGTTCATTCTTTAGAGAGGTGTGAAAATTGCGGCATATAGATCTCAGCCCATTATATAACGAGGACCATTCTGGTTCTCAATATATTAAGTCTATTTCAATAATCTGTATTAGTCATAATTTTAAAAACAATTTATTGTTAAAGACTAAAATGTTGAGTTATAAGGTAGGCTTCGAAATGATATAATTTGGGCTTGTGGTCAAAAAGGGTTACCTCTGAGAAGTTAAATATAATTGAAGTAAATATGTTACAATGTACACACTATATCATCAATGATTTAATATATTTGCCTCTTAAACATTATCATTCATCTAGATATAAAGTGTATCTAATTTTATATAGTTGCGTATTCTTCTTATTAAACGTTATGTTTTACTTGATAGTTATAGAATTTAAAATTATTAATTAATTTATTGATATTTGTCTGCCCAAATTGGTTAATAAAGTTTGCTTAAAATTTTTTCTGATAATACGGTTTAAAATGTTAAAAATTTTTAAATAATTCGTTAAAAATATTTGACTTCAGACAATTGTTCAAATTGTTGGAATTATTTCCAATATTTTTCGCTGAATAATGCTAAATAATAATTTAAATTGTTACGACCTAAAATGTGCCCTTTTAATTTTCTTTAATGATAACTAATTTTTTTAAAAATAATTTCCGATTAACAAAAGCTATATTGCATTTTTAAAATTATTCGATTGGTCGAACTTTGAGAAGTGTGGTCGAACTTTGAGAAGTGTGGTCGAACTTGGAAAAGTGTGGTCAAACTTGGAAAAGTGTGGTCGAACTTTGAAAAGTATGGTCGAACTTGGAAAAGTGTGGTCAAACTTAGAAAAGTGTGGTCAATCTTGAAAAAGTGTGATCGAACTTTGAAAAGTGTGGTCGAACTTGAAAAAGTGTGGTCAAAATTAAAAAAGTGTGGTCAAACTTGGAAAAGTGTGGTCGAACTTTGAAAAGTGTGGTCGAACTTGGAAAAGTGTGGTCTAACTTGGAAAAGTTAAGTCAAACTTGTAAAAGTGTGTTAGAACTTTGAGAAGTGTGGTCGAACTTGGTAAAGTAAAGTCAAACTTGGAAAAGTGTGGTCAAACTTGGAAAAGTGTAGTCGAACTTTGAAAAGTGTGGTCAAACTTTGAAAAGTGTAGTCAAACTTGGAAAAGTGTGGTCAAACTTGGAAAAGTGTGGTCGAACTTTGAAAAGTGTGGTCGAACTTTGAGAAGTGTGGTCGAACTTGGAAAAGTTTGGTCAAACTTTGAAAAGTGTGGTCAAACCTTTAAAAGTGTTGTCGAATTTTGAGAAGTGTGGTCGAACTTGGAAAAGTGTGGTCGAACTTTGAGAAGTGTGGTCGAATTTGGAAAAGTGTCGTCGAGCTTTGAGAAGTGTGGTCGAACTTGGAAAAGTGTGGTCAAACTTGGAAAAGTGTAGTCGAACTTTGAAAAGTGTGGTCGAACTTGAAAAGTGTGGTCGAACTTGGAAAAGTGTCGTCGAGCTTTGAGAAGTGTGGTCAAACCTTTGAAAGTGTTGTCGAATTTTGAGAAGTGTGGTCGAATTTGGAAAAGTGTGGTCGAACTTTGAGAAGTGTGGTCGAACTTGGAAAAGTTTGGTCAAACTTGGAAAAGTGTGGTCAAACTTTGAAAAATGTGGTCGAACTTTTAGAAGTGTGGTCAAACTTGGAAAAGCGTAATCGAACTTGGAAAAGTGTGGTCAAACTTGGAAAAGTGTGGTCGAACTTTGAGAAGTGCTGTCGAACTTGGAAAATGTGTCAACTTGGAAAAGTTGTGGTCAACTTGGAAAAGTATGGTCGAACGTTGAAAGTGTGGTCGAATTTGAAAAAGTGTGGTCAAACTTTGAAAAGTGTGGTCAAACTTGGAAAAGTGTGGTCGAAATTTGGGAAGTGTGGTCGAACTTGGAAAAGTGTGGTCAAACTTAAAAAAGTGTAGTCAAACTTGGAAAAGTGTGGTCGAACTTTGAGAAGTGTGGTCGAACTTGGAAAAGTGGGGTCAAACTTGGAAAAGTGTTTTTAAACTTGGAAAAGTGTGGTCGAACTTTGAGAAGTGTGGTCGAACTTGGAAAAGTGGTCAAACTTGGAAAAGTGTGGTTAAACTTGGAAAAGTGTGGTCGAACTTTGAGAAGTGTGGTCGAACTTGGAAAAGTGTGGTCAAACTTGGAAAAGTGTAGTCAAGCTTGAAAAAGTGTGGTCGAACTTTGAGAAGTGTGGTCGAATTTTGAGAAGTGTGGTCGAACTTGGAAAAGTGTGGTCAAACTTGGAAAAGTGTGGTCAAACTTGGAAAAGTGTAGTCAAACTTCGAAAAGTGTAGTCAAACTTTGAGAAGTGTGGTCGAACTTCTAAAAGTGTGGTTAAACTTGAAAAAGTTTGGTCAAACTTGGAAAATTGTGGTCGAACTTTGAGAAGTGTGGTCCAACTTGGAAAAATGTGGTCAAACTTGGAAAAGTGTGGTCAATATTGGAAAAGTGTGGTTGAACTTTGAAAAGTCTGAACGAACTTGGAAAAGTTTGGTCAAACTTGGAAAAGTGTGGTCAAAGTTGGAAAAGTGTGGTCGAACTTTGAGAAGTGTGGTCGAACTTGGAAAAGTGTGGTCTTATAAATGTGTGTTCAAACCTGGAAAAGTGTGGTCGAACTTTGAAAAGTGTGGTCAAACTTGGAAAAGTGTGGTCAAACTTGGAAAAGTGTGATCAAACTTATAAAAAGTGTTTTCGAACTTTGAGAAGTCTGGTCAACTTGGAAAAGTGTGGTCGAACTTGGAAAAGTGTGGTCAAACTTGGAAAAGTGTGGTCAAACTTAAAAAAGTGTGGTCAAACATTGGGAAGTGTGGTCGAACTTGGAAAAGTGTGGTCAAACTTAAAAAAGTGTGGTCAAACTTGGAAAAGTGTGGTCGAACTTTGAGAAGTGTGGTCGAACTTGGAAAAGTGGGGTCAAACTTGGAAAAGTGTTTTCAAACTTGGAAAAGTGTGGTCGAACTTTGAGAAGTGTGGTTGAACTTGAAAAAGTGTGGTCAAACTTGGAAAAGTGTGGTTAAACTTGGAAAAGTGTGGTCGAAATTTGAGAGTTGTGGTCGAATTTGGAACAAAGTGTGGTCAACTATGAAAAAGTGGTAGTCAACCTTGAAAAAAGTGTGGTCGAACTTGAGAAGTGTGGTCGAATTTTGAGAAGTGTGGTCGAACTTGGAAAAGTGTGGTCAAACTTGGAAAAGTGTGGTCGAACTTGGAAAAGTGTGGTCAAACTTGGAAAAGTGTGGTCAAACTTGAAAAAGTGTGGTCAAACTTTGAGAAGTGTGGTCGAACTTGGAAAAGTGTGGTTAAACTTGAACTAGTTTGGTCAAACTTGGAAAAGGTTGGTCGACTTTGCGAGTGTGTCCAACTTGGAAAAATGTGGTCAAACTTGGGAAAGTGTGTCAAACTTGAAAAGTGTGGTAACTTTGAAAAGTCTGAACAAAACTTGGACAAACATTGGTCAACATTTGGAAAAGGTCTGGTCAAACTTGGAAAAAGTGTGTCGAACTTTTGAAATTGGTGGTCCGAACTAGGAAAAATGTGGTCCAAACTTGGAAAAGTGTGGTCCAAAACTTGGAAAAGTGGTGGTTGAATTTTGAGAAGTGTGGTCAAACTTGCAAAAGTGTTTTCAAACTTGGAAAAGTGTGGTCGAACTTTGAGAAGTGTGGTTGAACTTGGAAAAGTGTGGTCAAACTTGGAAAGTGTGGTTAAACTGGAAAAGTGTGGTCGAACTTTGAGAAGTGCGGTCGAACTTGGAAAAGTGTGGTCAAACTATGAAAAGTGTAGTCAAACTTGAAAAAGTGTGGTCGAACTTTGAGAAGTATGGTCGAATTTTGAGAAGTGTGGTCGAACTTGGAAAAGTGTGGTCAAACTTGGAAAAGTGTGGTTGAACTTGTAAAAGTGTGGTCAAACTTTGAAAAGTGTGGTCAAATTTGGAAAAGTGTGGTCAAACTTTGAGAAGTGTGGTCGAACTTGGAAAAGTGTGGTTAAACTTGAACTAGTTTGGTCAAACTTGGAAAAGTGTGGTCGAACTTTGAGAAGTGTGGTCCAACTTGGAAAAATGTGGTCAAACTTGGAAAAGTGTGGTCAAACTTGGAAAAGTGTGGTTGAACTTTGAAAAGTCTGAACAAACTTGGAAAAGTTTGGTCAAACTTGGAAAAGTGTGGTCAAACTTGGAAAAGTGTGGTCGAACTTTGAGAAGTGTGGTCGAACTAGGAAAAATGTGGTCAAACTTGGAAAAGTGTGGTCATACTTGGAAAAGTGTGGTCGAATTTTGAGAAGTGTGGTCAAACTTGGAAAAGTGTGGTCAAACTTGGAAAAGTGTGGTCAAACTTGGAAAAGTTTGGTCTAACTTGTAGAAGTGTGATCGAACTTGAAAAAGTGTGATCAAACTTGGAAAAATGTGGTCAAACTTTGAAAAGTGTGGTCGAACTTTGAGAAATGTGGTCGAACTTGAAAATGTGTTTTCAAAATTGAAAAAGTGTGGTCAAAATTGGAAAAGTGTGGTCGAACTTTGAGAAGTGTGGTCGAACTTGGAAAAGTGTAGTCAAACTTGGAAAAGTGTGGTCAAACTTGGAAAAGTGTGGTCGAACTTGGAAAAGTGTGGTCGAACTTTGAAAATTGTGGTCGAACTTGGTAAAGTTTGGTCAAACTTGGAAAAGTGTGGTCAAACTTGGAAAAGTGTGGTTAAACTTTGAAAAGTGTGGTCGAACTTTGAGAAGTGTGGTCGAACTTGAAAGTGTGGTCAAACTTGGAAAAGTGTGGTCAAACTTTTAAAAGTGTGGTCGAATTTTGAGAAGTGTGGTCGAACTTGGAAAAGTGTGGTCGAACTTTGGAAGTGTGGTTGAACTTGAAAAAGTGTCGTCGAACTTTGAGAAGTGTAGTCGAACTGTGAAAAGTGTGGTCAAACTTTGAAAAGTATGGTCAAACTTTTAAAAGTGTGGTCGAACTTTTAGAAGTGTGGTCAAACTTGGAAAAGCGTGGTCGAACCTGGAAAAGTGTAGTCAAACTTGGAAAAGTGTGGTCGAACTTTGAGAAGTGTGGTCGAACTTGGAAAAGTGTTGTCAAACTTGTAAAAGTGTGGTCAAACTTGGAAAAGTATGGTCGAACTTTGAGAAGTGTGGTCGAATTTGGAAAAGTGTGGTCAAACTTTGAAAAGTGTGGTGAAACTTGGAAAAGTGTGATCAAACTTATAAAAGTGTTTTCAAACTTTGAGAAGTGTGGTCGAACTTGGAAAAGTGTGTTCGAACTTTGAGAAGTGTGTTGGAACTTAGAAAAGTGTGGTCAAACTTGGAAAAGTGTGGTCAAACTTGGAAAAGTGTGGTTGAACTTTGAGAAATTTGGTCGAACTTTGAAAAGTGTGATTAAACTTGGAAAAATGTGGTCACACTTGGAAAAGTTTGGTCGAACTTTGAGAAGTGTGGTCGAACTAGGAAAAGTGTGGTCAAACTTGGAAAAGTGGGTCCAACTTAGAAAAGTGTGGTCGAACTGTGAGAAGTGTGGTCGAACTTGGAAAAGCGTGGTCAAGATTGGAAAAGTGTGGTCAAACTTGGAAAAGTGTGGTCGAATTTTGAGAAGTGTGGTCGAACTTGGAAAAGTTTGGTCAAACTTAGAAAAGTGTGGTCAAACTTGGAAAAGTGTGGTCGAACTTTAAGAAGTGTGGTCAAACTTGGAAAAGTGTGGTCAAACTTGGAAAAGTGTGGTCAAACTTTGAAAGTGTGTCGAACTTTAAGAGTGTGGTCGACTTGGAAAGTGTGGTCAACTGGAAAAGTTGTGGCAAACCTTTAAAGTTTGTCGATTTTTGAGAGTGTGGTCGACTTGGGAAAAGTGTGGTCGAATTTTGAGAAGTGTGGTTGAACTTGGAAAAATGTCGTCGAACTTTTAGAAGTATGGTCGAACTTGGAAAAGTGTAGTCAACTTTGAAAAGGTGGTCAAACTTTTAAAATGTGGTCGAACTTTAGAAGTTGGTCAATCTTTGGAAAAGCCGTGGTCCGAACTTGGAAAAGTGTGGTCAAACTTTGAAAAGGGTGGTCGAACATTGAAAAGTGTTATCGAACTTGGAAAAGTGTGGTCAAACTTGGAAAAGTGTGGTCAAACTTGGAAAAGTGTGGTCGAACTTTGAAAAGACTGAACAACTTGGAAAGTGTAAGTCAAACTGGAAAAAGTGGTGGTCAAAGTTTGAACAAGTGGGTCGAACTTGGAGTGTGGTCGAACTTGAAACGTGTGGTCAATCACTTGGAAAGTTTAATCAAAACTTGGAAAAGTGTGGGTCGAACTTTGAAAAGTGTGGTCGAACTTGGAAAAGTGTGGTCAAACTTGGAGTGATCAAACTTGGAAAAGTGTTTTCGAACTTTGAGAAGTGTGGTCGAACTTGGAAAAGTGTGGTCAAATGAAAAATGGGGTCAAATTTGGAAAGTGTGGTCGAACTTTTGAGAAGTGTGGTCGAACTTAGAAAAGAGTGGTCGAACTGCAGTTGTGGTCGAACTGAGAAGTGTGGTCGAAACTTGGAAAAGCGTAATCAATGAACAGTGTGGTCACAACTGGAAAGTGTGGTCGAACTTTGAGAAGTGTTGCCGCACTTGGAAAATGTGGTCAACCTTGGAAGATTGGTCAAACTTGGAAAAAGTGTGTCGTACTTTGAGATTGTGTTCGAACTTGAAAAAAGTGTGGTCAACCTTAAAAAAGTGTGGTCAAAACTTAGAAAAGTGTGGTCGAACTTTGAGAGTGTGGTCGAACTTGGAAAAGTGTGGTTCAAACTTGGAAAAGTGTGTCAAACTTGAAAGTGTGGTCGGAGCTTTGAGAAGTGTGGTTCGAACTTGAAAAGTGTGGTCAAACTTATAAAAGTGTGGTCAAACTTGGAAATGTGTGGTCAAACTTGAAAATGAGTTCGAACTGGAAAGTGTGGTCTAACTTGGAAAAGTAAGTCAAACTTTGTAAAAGTGTGTAGATAATTTGAAGAAGTGTGTCGAACTTGGTAAAAGTAAAGTCACTGGAAAAGTGTGGGTCCAAACTTGAAAGTGTAGTCCGAGCTTTGAAGTGTGGTCAACTTTGAACAAGTGTATGTCAAACTTGGAAAAGTGTGGTCAACTTGGAAAAGTGTGGTCGAACTTTTGAAAAAGTGTGGTGAACTTTGAGAAGTGTGGTTCGAACTTGGAAAAGTGTGGTTAAACTTGGAAAAGTGTGGTCAAACCTTTAAAAGTGTTGTCGATTTTTGAGAAGTGTAGGTCGAACTGGAAAGTGTGGTCAATTTTCGAGAAGTGTGTCGAATTTGGAAGTGTCGTCGATCTTTGAAGAGTGTGGTCGAACTTGAAAAGTTTGGTCAAACTTGAAAAAGGTGGTCGAATTTTTTAAAAGTGTGGCTCGAACTTTAAGAAGTAGGTTGTCAACTTGAAAAGTGTGGTCCAAACTTGGAAAAGTGTCGGTCAAACTTGGAAAAGTGTGGTCGAACTGAAAGGTTTGGTGAGTCGAACTTTGAAAAAATTGTGGTCGACTTGTAAAAACCAGTTTTGGTCAAACATTGGACTGTGTCAAACTTGGAAAGATGTGGTTAACTTTTAGCTGGGTCGAACCTTTGAGGAGTGTGGTCCGACACTGAAAAGTGTGGTCAAACCTTGAGGTGGTCAAATTATTAACAAAGTGTGGTCGAGATTTTGAGAAGTGTGGTCCGAACTTGGAGCTGTGGTCGAACTTTGTAGTTGGTCGAACTTTGGAAAGTGTCGTCGAACCTTCTGAGAAGTGTAGTCGACTGTGAATGTGGTCAACTTTGAACAGTTGGTCAACACTTATAAAGTGTGGGTCGAACTTTAGAAGTGTAGTCCAACCTTGAAAAAGCGGTGTCGAACCTGGAAAAGTGTAGTCCAAACTTGGAAAAAGTGTGGTCGATACTTGGAGAGTGTGTCAACTTGGAAAAGTGTTGTCATAACCTTGTAAAAGTGTTCGGTCAAACTTGGACAAGTATGGTCGAACTTTTGAGAAGTGTGGTACGAATTTGGAAACGTGGTGGTCACAACTTTGAGTGTGGTGAACTTGAAAGTGTGATCAAACTTATAAAAAGTGTTTTCCAAATATTTTCTAAAATGTCAGCGGAAAGTGTGGTCGAACTTTGAGAAGTGTGTTGGAACTTAGAAAAGTGTGGTCCAAACTTGGAAAAGTGTGGTCAAGCTGAAAAGATGTGGTTGAACTTTGAGAGAGATTTGTCGAACTTCTGAAAGTGTCGATTAACTTGAAAAATGTGTCAACCTGGAAAAGTTTGTCGAACTTTGAGAAGATGTGGCGAACTAGGAAAAGTGTGGTCAAACTTGGAAAGTGGGTCAAACTTAGAAAAGTGTGGTCGAAAACTGCATGGAGAAGTGTTCGGTCAAACCTTAAAAGAGTGGTCGAACTATGGAAAGTGTGGTCAAACTTGGAAGAGTGTGGTCGAACTTTAGAAACTGTGGTCCGAAACTTGGAAAAGTTTGGTCAACTCACTAGAAAGTGTGGTCAACTATGAAAGTGTGGTCGAATTTCAGAGTGTGGTTAACTTGACACGTGTGGTCAAACTTGAAAAGTGTGCGTCGACCCTCTTGAAAGCTGTGGTCGAACTTAAGAAGTGTGTCGACTTAGCGAAAGTGTGGGTCAAACTTGAAAGTGTGGTCAAACCTTTAAAAGTGTTGTCGAAT
>JABUQX010030212.1:0-2500 GCA_015478945.1 Trachelipus rathkii
TTTTAACCGAGTTTTAATTTATGTGCTTATTA
Organism: Trachelipus rathkii; assembly: GCA_015478945.1. Lineage (NCBI taxonomy): Eukaryota > Metazoa > Arthropoda > Malacostraca > Isopoda > Trachelipodidae > Trachelipus > Trachelipus rathkii. The sequence continues at coordinate 33 of JABUQX010030212.1, forward strand.
CGGAAGATCTTCTGATTAATTTATTCTTTATGGAATGTTGAATCGGTGCTTTCGTGAGCTTGTATATATGTTTTTAGGATTTAACGACAGGTAACTTTAATTTTATCATACCCAGTACAAGGGTGAGGAGCTAATAGAATTTTAGATATCTGACGTATGCGGAGTGCGGTGGCTTAAAGGCACAGTGGCTGTATACTGTATAAAAAGGTTTATCCAGTTAAAATGAATAAAATTCCTTACGGGTAATTTTTTGCCCCGCACTTTAAACGAAAAATTTCTTGAACAAACAAGAATGTAATTTTTTTTAGAATTTGAAGCTGGGGTTATATCTTGATCAATAGACGGAAATAACGCGCAAGAGTATTATCGTTATATAAGGTATACGTTTTATAAAGTGTACGATAACTTTACATAATCTTTAGTATATTTGTAAAGCTAGAACTCTTTAGAGGCAAAAGCTATTTGTTCAATCGTTATGTGTATTAGTATGTACGGTAAATTTTTCTTACATCTTATAAAATCACACACATAACTATGTTTATTCCTTTTTGTATGTTATCTTAAATTTGAAAGAGCAAGTAGAATCGCTCTCCTACGGCAAACATCTTTGGTATCGGAGGGAACGACCCGAGTTTATTTCGAGGCTACCCAGACATCAGAGGGCCCGGTTTCTTTCCAAGTGTCCCGGGCAGCGGCCGGCCGCACAAAATTTATTAATTTTTTGTAATAATTCAAGGTGGTTAGAATTATTATTTATGTCTTATAAATAAGATTCTTTTTAAGTGTCATGATACGCCTATTGATTCACCAGTTGAATAAAAACGATAAAAATAGATATTTAATAGGAATAATGAAAAAAACATGGCATTATATTACATGCCCCACTTTGCAAACTGTTCTAAAATATGTGTTATATATAATGGTGTGGATTGTAAGTATTCACGGAAATATATTTAAAAGGTCTGTGGCCACTCTGATTATTATACATAAATAAAAATTATCTATTATTCTGTGTGCCAAAAACAACAATTATAAAAGATATTAATAAAGAAATAACATCAACTATTTCTATATACTTTCCATCTTAATTTAATATATTGACTATCCCGAGGTGTGGAGTGACTTTAATTCTACGGATCTTTAAACTTGGATTAATGATCTCATCATCCCGGTACAAATATAACACTGTATTCATTTTTCTAATATTTCCTAGGTTTGAACTTTGAATTCAGTTCCATTACTCCTTCATTTTTATCAGAATTCTTTATTCAATTTTTCTACTCCTTCTTATGCTTCAGAAAAATTCCTATGGTTCATTTTTCTTATTTTTCTTGTTGACTAAGATTACTTCTCTAGAGAGTTTTTTTTATTAAAATGAGCCCGTTCAACAACCACATACGCCCTCATGCATCTTTAACGTCGAAAGTAAAAGAATAGCAAAAAAAAAATGGGGTTATATCCTCGTTTGGGAGGCACCCCGCCCAGGTTTCGTCTCGACTTGATCTCGTGGCCTAAACAATAATAAGCCATCCATTGGAATTAACATATAAACAAAAAAAAAAAATCATTTGAAAATCTCGTTTCAAAATGGTTGCTAGAAGGACCCAAAGAGGTCTACGTACAGTTCTGTTTAAACTGAGACATATTTTCTTCTTCTTGGTTACCACATCTTTGCTAGGGTCTCATCCCCCCCTTGTATAGAGTAATACTTTTATATTTACGGAGGCTCAGATTTTGCTCACCCTTTGGACAAGATCGAGTCAAAGGCCCAAAAAATAAATTAATTTATATGTACTCTGTTTAAATTTACTTAACTCTTTATTTTTGCCACGTGGCGTTGTTGTTCTGCTTCTTTTATGTGGGTACTACAGCGGCATGTGCTAGAGGGAAACTTAGCCACATTTCTCATCACTTTTTCGACGCCCTCTTTGCACAAGAGGGTGCAGTGTCTTCACATAAATTAATCTTCAGACCTTTTCGCTGTGGTTCTTCCTTCTTTAAAGGAACTTCTATTCTCTGGAATTCTCTTCCGTTATGTGCGTTTAATTTAATCTCCTTCAGAATAAACTTTGCGTAGGTGCTCACGCATTAAAATATCCTTTAATTGGGAATTTTATATACCTAATCATATATATATATATACCTCTATATATATTATATATTTATATATATAATAATATATTTTATATATATTACTATTATATATCTATATATTAACTCTAAACAATCTCACTATTTAATCACCCCTCCACGAATAGGGCTTCGCCAATAGTAAGTAGTGAAAACAACTTTGTCAAAAACAGATTTAAACGATTGGAAAAAAAAAAACTGTAACTATAAACAAAATTGAAAATTAATTTAGAATTCTTTCAATACTTATAATATAAAATATAATTTAGAATTTCCTATTGGAAGTATACATAATAATAATAATATGGTGTATTAAAAGCGCTAATTCAGATACTTAA
>JABUQX010030212.1:7500-13988 GCA_015478945.1 Trachelipus rathkii
CCGTTTTTTAACTTTTGATATTTTTTTTTATATTTTTACATATTTTATGTAATGAATTTTTAAGCTTCTTTTAGCATTAACGATTTTTTAATTTAGGTGTTAGTTGTGTGAAATAAATTTAAACCTGGTTTCTTTTCACGTTTTGTTTTGTTTTTGTTCTTTGTCTCGTTGTTTTCTTGTGGTTGTCTGGTATGTGCATGCAAGATTGACAGATTTTCCACAGACGCCCGGCCTTAACTATCGCTTTTACTCAATATCCCCGTCGCTGCAATCTAAACCTCTGGCATCCGTGCGAAAATACCACCTCTCTAACTCTAATCCTAATCTTTTGTTGCTTCCTGTCTCGAGACCCAGATGGCTGGAAAATTCATCCCTCTAACTCGTTTTAATTATGACCAACTACAACTTTTTATATAATTTTCCGTTCTAAAGGGTGGAGTTGTGCCTATGTTTCAAACATTAAACACTACCTGTTTAACACGTCTCGAGAATCTCGAACTCCTAACTTCGATATTCTTTGGCTTAAAAATCTTTCTTCCTTCTACTTACAATAACTTATGCTTTCCTGCTACTTTCTCCTAAACAGACCAATTTTTTTCACAGCCTTTTTTGAATACCTTACTTTACTTCTCACGAGACTGTTATATCTTTTTCCATCCAAATACTGAGGTCCTCCTATTTAAGGGATTTTAATGTACACAACACTGAAATGGTTGGGGTCCTCTCATAACTCGATTAGGTGGGGAACAGGAAGGCCGGAATCATTTAAGCATTCCTAACGATCTTGAGCCAACTACATTAAGGAACCCCCCACATTCAGATCGTTCCCAACCAATCTTTGAACACCAACTTGAAACCTATGGTTACCACTAAATCTTCTCTCTATAAATACCACCTTCGCTCCCCTATTGGGTAAAAATCTGAAACCTACAAACTTATTCTCTTAATAATACTTCCTCTCCACAGCTCCATCCTGCCCTAACACGTTTTTTTCTGGCACTTCTGCATCGGGCGATTGGGGGGGCTTGCGCTTCTGCTTCTACGCTAACTATAATTGGAAATGAACTGCTTTTTTTGTATTCTGGTGACGCTTTTTCAACTTCTGCCCGATAAGGTGGGGAAGTGTAATAGTCTGATAGGGAAGAGCGCCCCCCCCCCAGGTTCATTCCTTTCTTTCGACTAAAATTTTTCTCTCCCTATAATCCAGTGGTTCGATCGTGCTTGTTTCTTGTCCATTCCAGGCTAGAGACAGTGCGTACCGGGAGTGGGAAAAAATTCCTCGTTCTCCTATTCCTTCCTTCTGCTAATTTTCATTCTGCCAGAAATCGTTGCCAGGGATACTCTTCGACGAGCAAAGCGCGGCTTTTTCATCAAAAACGGAAAAGTGCGCTAACCTCCTGGGTTCTCCTACTGACAAATCTTTTCTATCTTCTTGCCAAACATCTCTAACAACTTCTGTAATCTGTCTTTCCTCCCTTATCGCTTCTGATGGTTTTCTGTTGCTTAATTTCTCCAACTTTGAAAAGGGCCAATTTCTCTTCGGCCTCCTATTTTCCTCTACTTCAACCCTGACGATTTTTTGCAATTCCTCCTACCTCCTCCTTCTCCCCTCTCAGGTTTGTTCTATCCTTTTGCGCTGCTGAATTTAACATTCGAATCGGGTTGCAATGGGCTCTTGAAATCTTACGAACGTTAGGAAGGCTCGGTGGCCCGGATTGGCATCCTCCGGAGTTTGAGGGACGGTTGGTCCTTCCGTTGCCCTATCCCGCCCCCTCGTTCACTATATTCTCTATGTTTCTCAATCTAGCACTTCCTCAGTGTTTGGAAGGCCACGCAACAATTCCCAACCTATTCCGAAAAAAGGAGCGCTTTGACCTCTAACTATCGCCTCTATAGTCTTACTTGTATTTCTATTAAGATCTTCTTTGAAACTCTTTCTCAACTCTCAATTTCTTTAGATCATCGGATCTCATTTCACTTTTTTCCGAAATCGCCATACGGCTTTTCGCGCTCGAGGTCTAACCTGGGCGATTATACTTTTCTATATATGAATTTATGGCTTTTCCGCCCTTAGACTACGGACTTGCGTGGTGGCGCTTGAACATAATCCAAAGCATTTTGACCGGTTATTGGCACGCCGTCACTGGCTCTCCAAAGGCCTTTTCCCCCCCCCCTCCTTTGGGTTTCCTCCTCTTTCTCTTTGCTAACTTATGTTCTGTTTCTTTCAATGCTTCATTCGGCTGTTGTTTGATGAGGGCGACTTTCTTCTCCTTTTCTGTCAATAGTGGTTGTTCCTCAGGGTTCTGTCCTAGTCCTATTTATTCTACTTTCCATTAATGATCCCTTCTCACCTGCACATCTAAGTTCTATTCAACCTTATGCCGATGATCCGACCTTCCATTCTTAACTTCATTTCCATTCTGCCTTCTTTTTTACTTCCTTAGAATTGCCTCTCGTCTTAATCTTTTCCGATTCTATTCTCGCTGATTGGATAGAATTTCCGGGTGGGGTTCGTCTGAACCTCTGCTGATTCAATTCTTTAAAAACTCAACTTCTACAAATCTCCCTCCTTAAGACACCCTAACTTTCCTATCTTTTTTCGACGGTTTCTTCTCGTCTCTCCTGTTGACAATATACATCCTTGGCCTTAACATAACAAAAATGTCTTGGAAACCTCACATCATCAAGGTTTGCTAAGGGCGGCTCAAAGAAACCTGGGGCGTTTCTGTTTTTTTAGACTTGGCAGACCTTTTTTTTCCTTCTTCTCAAGTTGCTTCCAGCTATACAAGGGCCCTTTCAATCGCCCCTGTATGGAGTTAATCTGTCTCATATTCCTCGGGGGGGGCCCTCTGGTTTTTCCAACCCGGCTTTTGATAGGGTGAAGTAAAGGCCAAAAAATGTTATAACTGTTCCTGTACTTTCCAGTTCCTTGACCTCTATTCTTTGCGCCGCGAATGTTGGTGCTTTTATCTTCCTTTTTCTATAGGTACCCGCTGAACGGCAGGTGGGCTCGAGGAGCTTTTCACCCGCGTACCTCCCCTTTACGCTTCGACCTCGTAGAACCTAAGGGGTGCCTGTCGTCTGCCAAACGATTTTTGTGTTGAATGTAGTTAACTCCAGGCTAGTTTCCGCTTGCGGTGCTTCTTCTTTCTTCTTTTCTGAGAACTTCTCTTCCAGTTATCTGTGTTTCCTGCTGAATTTAATCATCCCCACCTTTAAAGCCTGCGTTGTGCTCATCATGCGGTATTTAACTTAGTTTTTGACCTTTGGAGTTCTAGGCCGTGCAACACCCTCCTTGAATAGGGTCTGCCCGTGAGGTGGTGGGGACAACTGTAAAAAAAAAAAAAAAAAAAAAAGTTCACCAAATAAGCCCATATTCAGATGAACTAAGCAAGTCTCAATGATTTTATTTGAAACGTAGTTTTCCTTACCAATTTTAATTATTTCTTAGCCCTCATAAACATTCATGATCATGGAGGAAAGGTGGATAACTTCATTTCAATATATCTTCCTACCCATGCGTAAATAAGCAAAATACAAACAAGAGAAAGACAGAAGCTTTAATAATATTATCAAGTAGTACAGATATGTATAGAACTGTTTCAAGAAAGCAAGAATGACTAAAATCAGGTTAAATGCTGCAAAAGAGGACTACAAGTGAAGTGATATAGACAAGAATAGTGGCACTACTCCTGAAAGTTTGAACATAATGAAACCTCAAATATGAAAACGCTCTCTTATTCCTTTCGTGAGATATCATTATGAGCTTTAAAAATTGGCGCACTAAAACATATGAGAAAAGTAGATTGTTTTTTTACTTATACGATGAAGATCGAATTGCTGAAATGAGATTCTGTGTAAAGTGTTCTAAATATGTTCGTGATGAATGTATTGGGCTTACGATTAACCAAAAATTTACAAGTTTTTTTCCCCAGAATGTGATATTTAAAACAGTTGCAAAATATTCAGTTTTGTTTTTTTGCCAAGATTGATTTTTTCTACTTATTTTTTAATATGATTATTTATGGCAGTTTATTGGGTTTAAGCAAAATTGCTGCAATTTAATTTGCTTCGACTTTTTTTTTCAAATTGCTATATATTTACAAATGGGACTTTTTATTGGCTAGTAATGGGCTTTATTTGAAATGAAGGGTATCAAATAAGGCCCATTATACATATTGCCAAACACATATTACTGCAGAAAAGTTTTCCATTGAAGTTAAACCTAATATCACATTTTCATTATTGCTGATCCTAAAGTACGTTGCAGTAGAATTTTCAAAAATCTTACAACTGTAGTTACATTCCAAAAATATTTTTAAAATAAGGTGAGCCTTATATGGTGAACTTACCTTATACAATTTTAAAAGCAATTATCTTTAGTACACCTTCAAATAACGTTTTTAGAATCAACACATGTTGAGGCTTCGTAAACTGGTGGGGACAACCCATATTAGTTAAAAACATTGAAGAAACTTAGACTGTTTTAGAATTACGTACCCGTTATGATGGACTGGATTATCCTATATATTTGGTAGTCATGATTTTAACAGATTCCCGGACGATATAGAGTCACTGTTTTGAATTTCAATTGAGTTAATCTGAACGAAAATATATTTCAAGTTTATGATAGACAAAATACAATTTGGACATTCCTTTTGCAGACAATTTAACATTCACTCTCACTGGGCTAAAACTCAATTGTCTTAAACAAATTTATCATTTTTTCACGTTCTAAACTAGCCAAAACCTAATTTTCCACTGATGCCCACCACCACACATTACACACACACATTGGCCATTTTCATTACACACACGAGAGGAGAGTGAGGAGGAGAGGAGGAGAGAGGAGAGGAGAGAGGAGAGAGGAGGAGGAGAGAGAGTGAGAGAGAGAGAGTGAGAGAGGAGAGAGGAGAGAGATTGAGGATTAAGAGGAGGAGGAAAAGAGGAGAGAGAGAGGAGAGAGAGAGGAGAGGAGGAGAGAGAGGAGGAGAGGAGGAGAGAGAGAGAGGAGGAGAAAGGGATGGAAGAGAGGGAGACGGGAGCCGACGAGAGGGGGTGAGGAGACCAAATGTCACACGTGACCATAATTACAGGTGCAACGACCACACCAAGCTTTTAAATATAATGAAGAGATCTGGAAATACACAAAAGGGAAAATTACAACGGAAACAAAGAAATGGAGCCAATGGGAAGAAAAAGAGAGAGAGAGAGAGAGAGAGGAGAGACAGAGAGAGAGAGAGAGAGGAGAGAGAGAGAGAGAGAGAGAGAGAGAGAGGAAAGAGAGAGAGAGAGAGAGAGAGAGAGAGAGAGAGAGAGAGAGAGAGAGAGAGAGAGAGAGAGAGAAAGAGAGAGAGAGAGAGAGGAATCTGAGATAAAGAGAAATGAAGAGAAAAAGAAGCACAAAAGGAGAAATTTAAAAAAAAAGATAGAAAATAGCTTGAGAGAATTATTATTATTATTATTATTATTATTATTATTATTATTATTATTATTATTATTAGTAGTAGTAGTAGTAGTAGTAGTAGTAGTAGTAGTAGTAGTAGTAGTAGTAGTAGTAGTAGTAGTAACAGTAGTATATTTATTGTTATTAGTAAATAGTAGAAGGAATATTATTAGTGCCATTCTTAATAGTGTTCATTTTGAAGATTTTTTAGTTCTATAATTCTCTGATTTTAACCTTGAGTGCGTTTGTTCGTGTGTTTATGTATTTGTTTATGCGGGTAAGTGTATATTTTTGCTTGCTTTTTGTATAAGCTTGTGTTTCTTGATTATGTGCTTGTGTATGAGTGTGTGTGTGTATGTGTGTGTGTGTGTGTGTGTGTGTATTTGTATGTGTGTGTGTGCGTGTGTGTGAGTAAGTATAAATTTAATTCAAAGATTACGAACGATCCCTCTTTGTTCCCATTAGAGTTTATTGCTAAAGTAAGACAATTTACTTTATATATTTAGAGTGCCATTTCAACTTGATTAAACTCTAATTTTAAAGTTATAAAAAAAAATTTTCAAATAATATATGCTTAAAATAATTTTTTTTTTGAAAATATATTAAGAAATACTTTATTTTATAATCATTTCTTAAAATAATTGTAAATAATTTCCTTTTAAAAAAATTTTGAAGAAATTAATATTTATTATTATTATTATTATTATTATTATATATTATTAATATAAATTATTACTTTTCTTTCTCTTATTAATACTATTTCTTAATATTATTATTTCATTAAATATTATATACATTGTTATATATTATTATTATTATTTCAATGAATAAATATTTACTTTAAATTATTTTCTTAATAGCATCCCTTACCTGCCAACTTACAACATCAATCAAACTGAATAAAAACAATGAAATTGATAACATCTTGGACACAAACCCTTTATTCCAATGAAACAAATAATGAACGATGGATGGATGGAAGAAAATGGAAGGAAATGGAATGGAATGGAATGGAACAAAAACAATGGAAATTCAGTGAAAA
>JABUQX010030213.1:0-12500 GCA_015478945.1 Trachelipus rathkii
AGTCAGCGAAGCTAGTAAATATAATAGAATATAGTAGAAGATGAGTATTATAATAAATTTATACATAACCAATTAACTAATCAATTTATAATCAGGCTTTTTAGCGAGTCACGAGGAGAGTCACTCTAACTAATCATATACGTACATTTCATTTCTTGTAACTTGAAGATCTAACTCCTCGAGCACTTCACCTCAAAATGCCAGGCATTTCTCGAGGGCACATTATGTAGTAGTCGAACTCAGCTTTCATGAATAATCAGGTGTAATAAACACAGAAAAGAGTCCAACCGAATAATTTTTTCTTACATACTATTATAAATATAATAAATTATAAATTAACCATATAGAGATGATTAACCCTTTCTATTTTGAGTATGAGTTACTAAGGGTGTTTATTTAAGAAAATATATCGTTAAATACTGAGTAAATTCACCCTGAGAGTAATTAGGAGTAGAGGAGGACGGTACTAATCGAAGAATGTTAGGATATAAGTCAAAAGAGATTTCTATTCTATCATTATTTCGAGTGAGAAAAAGACGTGACATTATAGCATATTCGCTGCGCTACAATTTTACACTAGTAAAGACTTGTTGTAAGTTAGGATTAATTTCAAAGCCTGTTGACTCCCTTTCAAATATCTATATACTCAATACATATCAGCATTAATTTAGGTCATTTTATATAGTGGCTTTTATATACAGCTACTTTTATCTATCGGTGGGGTGTGTATTTTGCGGGGCGGTGTATGGTGCGGGAGGATTGTTAGATAGTTGCAGTAGTATGTTCGTCGCTTGCATGGAACGGAATTCCTCTAAGGCATGGTACGTATTCCTTCTACAGCATGTAATATATATATATATATATATCTATATATAGTTTTAATAGTGAGAATTATATTTTAATATTAGCTCACTTTAATATATATATTTACCTTTATTATAATAATATGGAGGAATATGGTATGAATTATCATATTAATATGGAAAAATGCAACGTGCAAGATACTAGAATAATATTCATTATTTCGAATGTTCCAAACACGGAATCAGTCTTCTCTACCATCTCAGCGACACTCTGCGGAATAAGAACATTTATCCAAATATATCACTCGGAATTACAAATCATGATGTGCATGATATTAAGTGCAGCCTCGCTTTTCAGACTATCCCCCCACGGCTACCTTGAACCAAGTGATATCCACAGCTTTCCAGGTGTCCCTGGGATCCTTACACGAGGAACTTCCAGCTCTGCAAATTTATCGAGACAAAAAACCGTACTCTAGACTACATATTATAAGGTTAGTATGTCACTTATATATCACACTTTCCTACTTCATATTACTAATTATGTTATTATTATTATCATGGTGTTATTATTATATAAATCAATATATATATAATTTATTATTTATATATTATAAATACTATATATAATTTATATATATATAATCATATATATGATTTACATTCTGATAATGTTTATGTGTGAATATGTGTACTAATAAAATGTGTGTTGAGATGTAGTGTGCTGTTTAGGTGTGATGTTTGTAGTGTGTTATGTTTGTGTGTGTTTGCTTTATCCTGATTTTTCACATTCCTTATTCTCAATTCCTTAAACGTTATCACTTTATTACACATAATAATTAGTAATTATCATCAGCCATTATTTATTATACCTTATATTATTATATTGTTACATTTATGTTTTCTAATCGTATCATCACTCTCTGATAAATTGAGATTAATAATATTAATTCGAAATCTTTTGACACGATGATGTGTGTATATAAATATATTAAATCAAATTAGTTCTTATTTTATATAATTATTTAATACTTACATTTTTCCTTTCACAATTAATACTATCTTTTGATCTTGATAAGACTTCAGAAAAAGTAGTATTGATTAGATCGTTACCACACTATTTCTAACTATTATAGAACTATTTAGTTATATCCGATTAATATATATCTACGCTGGAAATATATAAAAGGAACAAGGCGTTGGCTTCAACTTCCCATTTCTTGTGAAGAATCGTATATATTTGTTATCTTATCATTAAATTAAGTAATTACTATAAATCACCATAATTTAAATATCAATTAATAATTACTTATGTAAATAAACTCTATATTATTAAAATAGTGTTCTCCTATTTATTTGCTCTTTGCCATTATTTATAATTATTATATTTAAGGCAGGCATTAATAAAATAGTATAATAAAATTTGATTAATTAGAAATTAGCACAAATATATTTATTTACTCATTCATAGATGTTATCAATTTTCTATGGATTTTTTTGTAAATTTATATTTAATTTTAAGCAATTTATAGTAAATACGGTATCTTCTTATGATATAGTAGAGAAACTGTTTATTATCTTAATAAAGCCGATATCCCTCTTTGCAATTTTATATTTATTTCTTTCGTAGGCGGCTCTATTTATAATATTGTCTAGCAACCATTTAGGTGATTGGACACTAGTGAAAGTTTGTTTTATGATATAATTGCTATAAAAAATTGCTTTAATTACAAGAATATATGAAAAGAACGTATAATACATTTTAGATACCCAATGGGTCTAATATTAAAGAAGTTTGTTAAATTATCTTTTTGTTTAATTCACACATTATTGGAGATATATATTATTTAAATATGCTTTATATTCATGAATTTTCAATTTTTCAGTCTTTCCTATATTTATCGTATATTCTTTGTTATATATTTTGTATTTAGGATAATAATTATATTATTTAAGTAAACCAGTATTTTAATAAGATCTAGTTTTAGTATATATATACTATTGGTCATAAAAATATGCCACAGAAAAAGCAATCCTAATAATTATAAATATTGTTGGGGTAGGTTAGTTTAAATTAAAACAAAACTAAACTGGATTTGAGCCAAATTGAAGAAATAGAACATGAAAATATTAAGAAATATTTATATAAAGCAAAAATATTAGAAATATTATAGGTAAGCAAAATCTATTTTTCAATTAGCAATTTGCAAGATATTTGCAATTTCTTTAATAAAATATATGTAGAAGAATAAGTGGAGAGTTGATAGAAGATATAAATAATAATTCTTAAACTAAAGGTTTGCGTTTGTAAGAATTCTTGCGCTATAATCCTATCTATTTACTTTCCTACACTTATTAGTATAATATTATCATACTATATATTTTGTCCTTATGTGTAATTTAATATTTTACCATACTTAAAAGATACCTTGATACGTAGTATTATATCAACGAAAACATATAATATCAGACTAAATAAATTAGATAAGCTCATAAGTATATTAAAATATTTAGAGACACAACGGTGGCAAAACACTGATCTAGAAGAAATTAATAAATAAAATGAGTAAACCAGAACATACACGAATTATTGGTGAATACCATTTTTTATTAGAGTTTTAAAATTTTTTTTTACAATTACTTTGTTGAAATTCTATCTGTCTCTCTTCCCTTTCCTCATTTTAGCTGCTATTTTTTATGTTTCTGTATTACTTGATTTTATCTCAATACTAAAAATTTACTTTTTCTCATCTTTTCAACCACTTTATAACCATATTAAACCATCTTTTCTTTAATCATATTTGACTATTTTTACTAAATCAAACTTCTACTAAACAATTTTTACATTGGACAGAATAGGCGTAGCAGTGTGTTTGCGTGCTATATACGAAACAATAAGTCCTTTTATTAATAAAAATATAAAGGTATCTGACGTATTTGTAGTAAAAAACTCTTATCTGCGCTATAACCTATCTATCTCTTCCATCTGCCTTCAACTTCTATCATATCTAATTTCATTTCTTTTTACCTTCTTTCCTCTTATTCGTTACGTACAAAATGACTGATAAAAAGCAGGGCTATTTATACTGCTTTACGCTAATATCACTGGCTTCTACTTTGAATAGACACCATAAATATAATGCAGCGACATATAAATGCTAGATGATAATTTTAACAGAGGAATCTCAATCACTATAGAAAGGATAAAGAAAAGCCTCGTAGAGGCTTTGGAATAAAATAAAAATAATACCAATATTATGAGCGACGTTCAAAAGAGGCATACAATATAAATGAGCAAAATATAACGTCTATTTGCTTAATACACCTTATCTAAGATGAGATATATCGTTCAAAAGATTCCAGATCTATTACCTACTGTACTAGAAGCTATTTTGGAATGAAGTAAATCATTCGTATACTGGTAATAGAGAGTAGTGAGTACACTATAATATATATATATTAGTTAATGATAATAATTTAGAAAATTGAAATGGAACTTTTATTTTCGATTGTAAGAATTATCCGGTGAATACTCAATGATGCTATAACATTCTTAATTGAGTTGAAAAGTTTATATAATATAATATCTTCTCATTATATTACTACAGAGTTGTAACATAGAGGATAATTCAATTATATAGTAAATCAGAAACCGACTTACCAACTATAGATACTTTCGTTACCCTACACATATAATCCGCTTCTTCGACAGGAGGGTGATTTACGTCTCACGAAAAGAATTACATTATTACTATAATATTTATATGAATGAAATTTAAGTACCATCAACTAAAGAATCATAATATTAAACAGCTCTTATAAGTGTCAATCCTATTTCTGAGGTGGAGAATGAATAAGTAATATCGTTATTACAGTATCTTATTCTTCCTGTTATCCTTTGGAAAATGTATATTATTTTACAATATACTGGACTGTAGGAAGGACCTTTCTGACGCAGCCAAACTACAGTATTTAAAAAGTCATCTTCAAAATTTGCTTATTGAAAGTGATGATTATAAATATAATATATATCACACTTAAACTAATAGTTGATTATATATAGGTAATCTAATTCTATGTTAAGGCTATACAAAATCCTGAATGGAATAGGTATATCTGTGAATGTGTCCTTTTTACTAGTGGACACTATTTACTTATCTACAAGATTGTTATATCAGTACACCAAGTTAATATTTATGGATAATATATAAGAATTTAGATGGACTTACTACGGTTCTTTTATGTGTATCAGATAGATTCGTTGGCAAAACTTACATGAACTGAAGGAGTATTCGAGAGTTTAGACTTCCTGAGGAGGAACAGCAGGTAACCGTCTTGTTAGTCACTTAGTGACTTACAAGCTTCCTCCTATATTCCTGCGTGAACTCAAACTAAAAACCCAGATTGAATATCCTTTATTATACCCATATCAATTATTAGATATATATATTTTATTGAGTAACTATATGTAAACATTTTGATAAGTCCCTAAGATAAGGACAGGAAATAGAACTTAATTAGTATATATTAGGTGGGTGCCCAATAAGAAAGAATAATATAGTTGCCACCATATATTATCACTAAACAAGATCTTTCAAATTAAATAATAGAGAGATAGAATATAAACTATTATCTTCAATACACACTACATATATAATATATATATAAGTGTATATAAAAAGGGTAAACAGTTAAAGTTACATTTTAATATTATATATAAATATATATAAAATAAATCACTAAAATAATTCTTGACGTCCAACTATCTATTATTACGTAGTAATGGAGTTTAATGTGATCAGTTCTCAAGGTCTCGGATCGTATCATCATATTATGTAGAATATAATAATAACTATACATAACATTCCAAAGAAATATGAATAAACTACTTGAAAACCTATTTATTTATTTGTCAAGTATACACATAATATATATATATATAGGAATCAATTTATTTAAAGGTGAGACCGAATACGAAAAAGAAAATTCATACCCTGCGTACATACACGAACACCACACACACACACACCTACACACCACACACACACACACACACACACCACACACACACACACCTACACACCACACCTACACACACACACACACTACACACAACACACACACTCTCGTCTCTCTCACACAACAACACACACCTAACACACACACACAGCACACTCTCTCTCTCTCATCCTCCTCTCTCTCACACACTACACACCACACACACACACACATCACACCTACACACACACACACAACTCTCTCTCTCTCTCTCACACACACACACACACTCTCTCTCTCTCTCACACACCACACACACACACACACCTACACACACACCACACACACACACCACACTCTCTCTCTCTCTCACACACACACACACACACACACACACATTCTCGTTAGAAAGTAATTAGCAAAAGTCGATGGAAATAAATCCAGTTTGAAAATCAGTAAGCAATGAAATTAAATTAAAAATCAGAATCTTCTTCTTCTCTAAGGCAAAGATTATTATGAGAGCGAAAACACGAAATGAGCTTTTAATATAAAAAAAAAAAAGTAAAAAGTTTGGATCCTCTTTCTTAGAGAAAACAAATCTTGTTGTTGTTGTTGTTGTTGTTGTTGTTGTTGTTGTTGTTGTTGTTGTTGTTGTTGTTGTTGTTGTTGTTGTTGTTGTTGTTGTTGTTGTTGTCGTCGTTATTATTATTATTATTATTATTATTATTATTATTATTATTATTATTATTATTATTATTATTATTATTATTATTATTATTATTTTTATTATTATTATTATTATTATTATTATTATTATTATTATTATATTATTATTATTATTATTATTATTATTATTATTATTCGCGTTTTAGACTATGACTTTCGAGAGGCCATTTTCACACAACAAGATGACACTTGCTTGTTTTCTTTGGCCTTTTTTCAAACTCTTATGTAGCAGAGAGCCATCAGTGTTCGTTGTGGATCAACCCTTTCCAGGTACTTTATATTAGACGAGAGTGTTCCACAGGGCAGAGCCCTGAGAGCCTTGAGCGTCCTGAGAGTCCTGAGCGTCCAGCTATTTGTCACAGGATTGAACGACGTGACATAAATCAACAACTGTAAGTAAAATGTTTCCTTTAAGTGGATGATTTAGCCCTTTAAGCTTCCTGAAATAGATTGCCTTACCTGAAAAGACAACTTTAGGTTGCAAATAGAATATTGCCTAGCGGAGGTCCTGACGTGATTTCCTATTTTCCCCTACATTAAAGACCACTACCTTATTGTTCCGAAAAAAAGGCAGAAGTTATTCCATAGAGCTTCCACGCCCTTCATTCGACTCTTTATGTTTCCTCATATCAGTTTTTTTTACAGTTATTATCACCGCTCACGGGCAGTCCTCATAAGATCAAAACTAGACTACGGCAGTATGATATATGGCCAAACTAGCCCCACAACGTACGTCTACTTCATCCAAGTCGAAATTCTGCATCACGCATCGCTATTAAGGCTTTTCGTTATTCACCGAAAGTTAATTTAGAGGTAGAAATAAACGCTATGTCTCTATCCCTCCAATGTGAATGCATGATGTTTAGGTCATCATCCATCTCCAGATCCTATTTCCATCTGCGCTAACCTACTTCTTCAAAGGGTAGAGCAGACTCCTCTCTATGATAGTTTGCAGTTACGGTGTGTGGGTATCTAAACTAAATAAGTACCTATACCATCCCGCCCATTTAATTTAAAGGCTGCATCTTTCTCCCACTTGGTAACCACACGGACTCCGTTTCTGTGTACACAGAAGGATTGAGGTCTGGGGAGGGCGGTGGCACCTCGGCTGCATTTTCGGACACACATAGCTTCTCATACGCTCCCCTTTTTATTCATTAGTTTTTACATGGGAAATTACCGCTCTTCTGTTGGCTATCTCGAAGATCCTCCACATTAACAGTCCTACCTCTTACATTATCTAATCTGATTCTCGTAGCGCGATACAAGAAATCTCTATCCTTATTGAAGAGCGCTTCCTCAACCTCATCTATAACAGAGGCATATGTTTGACACTATGCAGGATCTCATCTCATGTCAGAATTCCGTAGAATGATGAGGCTGATAAGTATGTTACACTTCCCTCTTCTATCAACAACTACCTCTTTAGGAGTTTCTCCTTAGTGCTTTGAAAGAGTACTGCCTTCCTTTATCCGACTACCTCCCCAAATCAACACTGGTTTTGAACAACCTGGAAGGAGTGATGTGAGCGCGATAGCAGTTGGGAGAATCTCCATCGCATAAAACCATCCTTTGAACTGTGGCACCCTTTTTGCCGCCACCAACGTCACCAAAAGGTGATATTGACCCGCCTACGCATCGGCCACAAAAGTTTTATTCATGTTAACTTCATGTCCAGAGAACCCCTTCCTACTTGTCAGTTTTGTAAACTTCATACACCAAATACTATTCAGCATGTTTTCATAGACTACCTTTCACGCTCCATTATCCGCCAGAAGTTTTTCCCCTCCTACTCCTCCGACCCGCTGATGTCATTATGACGATTTCTTTTTGCTGACTCCCCATCTATCCGTTTAAATTCGATTATCGCATTCCTTCACGAACTAACTGTACCGTATAGAATTTAACATTTTCTTCGCCGCCACTTTCCACTTTCTATTTCGAGGTCACCCAAGGGACGAGTCCACCTGTCAGAGCATCATCGCATTCCTTCTCGAACTAAATCTACTGCAAATGATTTAACATTCACCACGTCACCACTGTCCACTTTCTATTTCGAGGTCTCCCCGGGGGCGAGTCTTCATGTCCCAGCATTGCCACATTCTAGTGAGCAGTGATGACCTCTTTATACACACTCAAAAAACATTATTATTATTATTATTATTATTATTATTATTATTATTATTATTATTATTATTATTATTGTTATTATTATTATTATTATTAATATTATTTTATTATTATTATTATTATTATTATTATTATTATTATTATTATTATTATTATTATTATTATTATTATTATTATTATTATTATTATTATTATTATTATTATTATTATTATTATTATTATTATTATTATTATTATTATTATTATTATTATTATTATTATTATTATTATTATTATTATTATTATTATTATTTATATTGTCATTAAATATTTTTTTTATTATTAGTATTTTATTATTATTTTATTATTATTATTATTATTATTATTATTATTATTAATTATTATTATTATTATTATTATTATTATTATTATTATTATTATTATTGTCATTAAATATTTTTTTTATTATTAGTATGAAATAATTACTAATAGTTCACGTTGTTTCAGTGTTAACTATTATTTATTTTTGTTTATTTTAATTATTTACTTATTAATTTATTTATTTATTTATTATTATTAATTATTATTATTATTATTATTATTATTATTTTATTTTATTATTATTATTATTATTATTATTATTATTATTATTTTATTATTAATTAATTATTATTTTATTATTAATTATTATTATTATTATTATTAAACTAAAAAATATTATTATTATTATTAATGAATTATTATTATTATAATGATTATTATTACAAATAACCTATTATAAAAAGTGATATCATTATTAAATTAGTTTTATTATTATTATTATTATCATTATTATTATTATTATTATTATTATTATTATTTATTATTATTATTATTATTTATTAATTATTATTATTATTATTAATTATTAGGTCGATTAGTAATTATTAATGAATTAAATTATTAATTATTGTACATTAAAATTATTATTATTATTATTATTATTATTATTTTTATTATATTATTATTATGGAATTATTATTATTATTAATTATTATTATATTATTATTATTATTAATTATTATTATTATTATTTTTGTAATTATAATATTATTATTATTGTAATTAAATTAATATTAATATTATTATTATTATTATTATTATTATTATTATTATATTATTATTATTATTGGTTATTATTATTATTACTCGCTTCTTATTATTATTGTTTCTTTTAAAAATTAAAATTTTATTTTTTTTTTTTTATTTCATTAGTTTAACTAAGGAAACGATTTATTTTATATTATTTTATTATTATTATTTTATTATTAATTATTATTATTATTATTATTATTATTATTATTATTATTATTATTATTATTATTATTATTATTATTATTATTATTATTATTATTATTATTATTATTATTATTATTATTATTATTAATTATTTTATTATATTATTATTATTTTTATGTGTTATTAAAAATTATTATTAATTAAATTATTATTATTATTATTAATTATTATTATTATTATTATTATTATTATTATTATTATTATTATTTATTATTATTATTATTATTATTATTATTATTATTATTATTATTATTATTATTATTATTTTTATCATCATTATTATTGTCATATGCTGAGTATTCATTGTTAAGTGCTAGCCATTAAAGTTGTTGTTGTTGTTGTTGTTGTTGTTGTTGTTGTTGTTGTTGTTGTTGTTGCGTAGTTTCTTTGCAAATCTATGCTTGGAATGAATCTTGCTTTGACTAGGAGGACGCTTCGGTGGCTGCTGAAAAGGTAGGTGCCGTAATCACCGAAGGGATGAGCATGTTCATTCCAATCTAAATCTTTTTTCCCTAACCAAAATTCATGGTTCGATGGAGCTTTCTTTTGCGCTATTCTGCTCGGAATCGTTGCAAGGATACTATTCGACAGGCTAAGCGCACTTTCACTAAAAGAAAGTGCGCCAACCTGCTTGACTCTCCTACTGATAAAAATTTCTGGCCTCTTGTCAAAAACATCTCTAGTAACTTTGGTAAATCTGCCTTTCCTCCTCTTATTCGCGCTGACGGATCTGTAGCCAACTCTCCTATTGAAATGGCTAATCTCTTTTGCCTCCTTTTTTTCATTTAATTATACCCAGGATGATTCCGGCATCCCTCCTCCCACTCCTTCTCCTCTCAGGTTTCCCATATCTCTTCCTGTGATTACGTATGATCTGGTGAGTGAGATTCTGAGATCTATAAACGTCAGAAAGGTTAGTTGCCCTGATGGCTTTCCTCCCAGTGTTTTGAGAGAGTGTGCCTCTGAGCTGGCGCCTGTCCTCGTTCAACTCTACTATCTATTCCTTAATACTAATACTTTACCTCCGTGCTAGAAGCGCGCATTTGTCCAGCTGATCCCGAAAAAGGGCAGCAGCTCTCATCGTTCTAACAATCGCTCTATAGCTCTCCTTTGTATTCTATTTAAAATCTATGAAACACTTCTTAACACTCATTTCCAGGATCATCCTTCTTTTAGATCATCAGTATGACTTTCGACCCTCGAGATCAAGTGATGGCATACTTTTCTATCTAATTGATTTATGTCCTTTTGCCCTTAAGGACTATGGGGTGTCATGTGTGGTGGCGCTTGACATATCAAAAGCTTTTGACAGGGTGTGGCAAGCGTCACTACTCTCTAAGCTCCCTCCTTCCATTTTCTTACTCTTGTCAAGATTTATTCTGGACGCTCTATATCAGCACTTGTTGATGGAGCGACTCCCTCCTCGTCTCCTGTTAATTGTGGTGTTCCTCAAGGTTCTGTACTATCTCAAACTTTATTCCTACTTTTCATCAACGATCTCCTCAGCTGTACTTCTATCTCTGTTCACTCTTAAGGAAATGACTCAACTCACCATTCTTCCGTTCATTTCAAATCTGCTCCTCTTTTGTATCTAGAGTTGCCTCTCGTCTTCAGCTTTCCGATTCTATTCTTGCTAACCTGGATGGGATTTCCCAGTGGGGTCACCGCAACCTTGTGAGATTTAACTTTTTGAAAACTCCGCTTCTTTACATCTCCTCTCAAAAACACCTCCCAACTTTCCTATTTCCTTCGACAGCTCAAACGTCTCATCTATGAACAACATAAACTTTTTTGGTCTGAACATAAACAAAAAATTGTCTTAGAAACTTCATATTACAACGGTGCTAAAGTGACCTCAAAGATGATGGGTATTCTGTTCAGGTTGCGGGAATTTTTTTCCTCTGTGCAGCTACTCAGTTATAAAAGGACCTTAATCGCCCTTATTTGGAGTACTGTTCTCACATTTGGGGGAAGGCTCCTGCTCCACCCTTCTATTAGATAGGGTTGAGTCTAAAGCTAAGAGACTAATAAACTGTACCCTACTTTGAAACTCTCTTGACCCTCTATCTCTGCGACGTGACGTTGGCGCACTATCTCTTTTCTATTGGTATTAAAACGGCAGATGCTCGGGGGAGTTGGCCTCTCGCATTAAACCTCCATTGCGTAGCTCACGTGGCACAAGGGGTGCCTTGCTCTCGCATAAATTTTGGGTGAGTATTGAATACTCCAGACTTGTTCGTTGTGGTTCCCCCTTCTTTCCAGCCACTTCTGTTCTGTGGAATTCCTTGCCGTCTTCTGTTTTCCCAACTGCATTTAATCTTCCTCTCTTTAAAGCCCACGCCTGCGTTCACCTGAGAGATTTGCGTTATGCTTGGGCTTGGATGCATTTTATTTTCTGTCCCCTCCTTGAAAAGGGCCCAACCCGTGAGTGGTGATTGTTAAAAAAAAAAATAATAAATTAAATAATAATAATAATAATATAATAATAATAATAATAATAATAATAATAATAATAATAATAATAAT
>JABUQX010030213.1:22500-30000 GCA_015478945.1 Trachelipus rathkii
ATATATATATATTAATATATATATATTATATATATATTGTAAGATTTTTAAATATTGCTATTACTTTTCAAATAAGTTTATATTCTAGTTCGTTCATTTTTTTTTTTAAAAAGTCATTAATAATTTTTTATTTAGTTACCCCTTCGATTTTTATTTATCATTTAATTAATTATTTGTAGATTCTTTAATTTATTATTTCTTTATTTATGAATATTTACAGTAATTTTATTAACAAGTTAAATTATTATTTATAAAGGGAAAAGCCAATTTTGGCCTATTTAATAATTTGATTTTTAGTTATTATTTATTAAATAAAAGACTGTTATGCGTGTAAATTAATTTATAAAGTAGAATATACTATTATATTATCATTTTATTATATTATTATATATTAAATATGTGAGAATATTATTTAATCTATATATTTCTAGTGTTTACAGACATCAAAGTATCGTTTAAGAATTTTGAAGAATTCATTGTTGGAACTGAGGCTGTGATGTATAAATAGGTGTTCTAAAAGAGAATTTTCAAAAAGGCTTTACAGAAAAGTTAAGAACTTAAGAAGAATAATTCCATGTTTAATCATTGAATATTAATGCAAAGCTAATTTACAAATGCAGTTTCTAGCCAAAATGTATCTCTAAAAATATATATATATATATATATATATACATGTTTATATTAGTTAGCCTTTAATCATAATTTTTGTAGTATGTTAATATATTTTAAGTTCTAATTTATTTATTAGTTTAGGGTTAAGTTTATTTTAGAATCAAAGTTAGTTTTTATCACATTTAATTGTTAATCATTATGTTTTTCTAAACTCAATATAAGAGGTAGTCATTTATGGACGAATTGAGCATTCTGGAAGCTTGTCTTCCAATCTTTGAGATTTCTTCTCAAAAGGGCTTAAAGAAAGGTTTCTCTTTTCTTTTATTATCATCGGTTTCTCCTTTGATACTTACTAGAAGTATTGCGATTTCTTTGCAATATTACAATCGGTTTCTCTGATTGTAATTTGTTTAGTTTCTCTAAACAAATATCTCTAAGTTAAGCCTATGCCACTCAAGAAAGTTTCTCTTTCTTGATTTTACGATTGATATTAATCAATTAGACATCGGTTTCTCTGGTGTTGGCCTATGTTAATATATTTTATAATATTGATTGTGTAAAGTTTCACTTTACGTCTTGTGCTATTTGGCCTTGCTAGATAGATGTTGGTTTCTCCAACATACACTTGGGTTAATATTGTGATTCTATATTGACAAATAGGTAAATGTAGTATTGGTTTCTCTGATACGATATATGTTAGTTTCTCTGACAGATATTGCATTAGTTTCTCTAATGTTATTTAGAAGTTAGTTTCTCTAACGGCTATAAGTATCGGTTTCTCTGATACACTTTATGTCCGGTTTCTCTGACAAGTATTGCATTAGTTTTCTCTGATGTACGTTTAGAAGTTAGCTTCTCTACGGCCTATAAGTATCGGTGTTCTCTGCATGCACTAAATACTGTCAGTTTCTCGTATGAAAAAATATCACTATCGGTTTCTCTGATGCGATTCTAGATGTTAGTTTCTCTAACAGCTATAAGTATCGGTTTCTCTGATGCATTATATGTTAGTTTCTCTGACAAAATATTTGTATTAGTTCTTCTAATATAAATTAAGGTAGATTTGGTTTCTCCAGATTAGATGAAGGTGACTTCATCTCACGCCTTTATTTAAGTTTTCGGTTTCTCCTTAAACTAAATTGATTTATTGATGGTAAATAAATATGAGTATACTGTTTTAAAATCATTCCTTATGTACGAACTTTCATGCATTCTCCGAAGAGCAAACTGTTAAGACCAGAGCTACCATTTATATAGTTTATGTATATATGTAGATAATAAAACGTTATTTTCTTTCTAACTTTTATTTTGAATCCTGTCACTATTGGCTATTTTATTATTTGTTTATAAAAAAGGTTGAAATCACTGAGTATTTGAAAAGAGTATTACAAAAGGGGTTTATTTATCTTAAACTACTTTCATTGGTGTCAGCGATTAAGACTGCTAAAATAGTTCACTTCTTTCATTGGTAGCTAGCGTGTGAGACCTTAGTAGGTATTTTAGCGATTTTTTTAGCAAGTTTAGGAGAAAAAGTGATTTTTTAACAACCTTTTGTAAGATTAATTTAGTTATTAAAGCCAGTTATTAGTGACAGGAATATATTATTAATATTAAAATAGTTAACGTTAAAAATGGCAGAAAATAATAGTAATGTTCCGCAGTTTGCAAATATTTTGGGTAAACTAAAGCCATTTAATGGGAAAACAAGTTTCAAAAACTTTTTGAACCAATTTAATATAAGGGCAAGATTAGAAAACTGGAGTGAAGAAAGCAAAATAAGTATATTAAGGTGCTTATGTGTAGAACAGGCTCAAACCTATTTAAATTCAAATCCAGATATTGATAGTTTAAATTTTGATGAACTAATATCATTCCTAAATAAAAGATTTGTTGTAGTAATATCAAAGCAGGAAGCTTACAGCCAGTTTACAAATGTTAAACAAGGATATCTCACGGTTAAAGATTACGCTAATAAAATAGATGAAATCAGTGAGAATGTTATTAATATATTAACCGAATTTGAAAACACAGAAAATAGAGATCAATTTTTAATTTCTATATTTGTCAATGGATTAAATTTTGAGATAAAGAAATTAATAGGAGTTCAAGAGTTTGAATCATATAATAACTGTGTACAAACTGCCATAAAAGCTGAGAAGTTAGTTCCAAGTAGAAGGACGATGGGGAACATAAATCAAGACAGTCAGGCTAATAATAACAATTTTCGGGGTAACTCTTATAATCAGGCTAACAGGGGAAGCTATTTTAATGACGTACAATGTTTTTATTGTAAGGAAATAGGGCATAAGCGTTTTAATTGTCCTAAACTTTATTCAAGTAATCAAATGTCAAACCAATATCCAAAAAACTCACAAAGAGGTCCATTTCGGAAAATTTAGATAATCCTATAGTTAAAATTAAAGTAGACAATAAGGTAATAAATTCATATTTTGATACAGGATCAGTTATTTCGGTCATGTCATATAAAACTTTTTTAGAAATGGACCATCATAATAAAAAAATAAAGGGGTCAAATATTAAAGTTTCAAGTGTCTCAGGGGAAATTTTAAAAATAGTTGGTAAATCGGTTTTTCATTTAAATTTAGGGAAAGTAAGAATATTACACGAGATATATATATTGGAAGAAACTCGATTTCCTGGTGAAATATTGATTGGTCGAGATATTTTGAAAAGATTAGGTAAAGTAACGTTTGATTTCGAAAACAACATTATATATATAAATAATCATATACTTCCTATAGTTAAACAAAACTGTCAGCAGTCTTATTGTTACAATATATCAAAAGAAGTAGTTGATAATAATAAAATTATTATGGATAAAAAAATAATTTTACCGCCTAGGTCATTTATAAAAACTTATGGTAAGGTAAGTGATATTTGGAAAGATAAGGATGTTGTCATTGAACACAACTGCAGAATGGAAGGCATAAAGGTAGGAAATACTTTGGCAAGTGTAAATAAAGAACTGCAGGTACCATTCACAGTAGCTAACTACCTTGACCATGAGGTAATATTAAATAAAAAAGAGATTATAGGAGATATTTATCAAGCGGAAGAACAAGATATAGATACTCCTAATGTTGTGAGTAAAGAAAATACTTTTGATTTATCAACCTTAGATTTAAACAATTTAGATACTAATCAGCAAGTAAAAATAATAGAAATATTAACTAAATATAGGAACGCTTTCGCACAAACATCGGATGATATAGGATTGTGTAAATTAATTAAACATAAAATTGATACAGGGGAAACTAAACCAATTCATACACATCAATATAGACTTCCTCAGTATACGAAAGAGATTATGCAGGAGCATATTGACAAGATGTTAGAATTAGGATTGATAGAAAAATCGAATAGTCCATGGTGTAGTCCTGTAATTCTTATAAAGAAGTCAGATGGTTCACACCGTTTTGTATTTGATGCGAGAAAAATAAATTCTGTTACAAAAAACGAAGTTATGGCCATGCCCAGAATTGATGAAATTTTAACATCTTTAGGTGGATCAAAATATTTCAGCATTTTAGATAATATTAAAGGCTATAATCAGATTTTAATAGAAGAGGATGATAAATCTAAAACTAGTTTCATAGGGCCGGATAATAATTCTTATCAGCATGTTCGAATGTGTTATGGGTTAGTTGGAGCACCTTCTACATGGTGTCGTACCTTATCAATTTTGTTTTCAGATATATTAGGTAAGTTTTGTCAGATTTATATGGATGATTTAATATTATATAGCAATACTTTTGAAGAACATCTTAATAATTTAGAACAAATATTGAAGATATATCAAAATTCAGGACTTAAACTATCATTTAAGAAATGTAAATTTGCACAAAGTTCTGTTAAATATTTGGGGCATATTGTAAGTGACAGAGGAATACAAATAGATCCAATCAAAATACAAGCAATAAAAGAATATAAAAGACCGACTAATGTCAAAGAGGTAAGAAGATTATTAGGAATGATTCAATACTATAGGAAATTTATAAATAATCTCTCAGAAATATGTGCTCCTCTTACTAATTTAACAAAAAAACATGCCAAGTTTATTTGGAAAGAACTCGAAAATAATGCCTTTGAAAAAATTAAGGAACTTCTTATATCTTCGCCAATTCTCATATATCCTGACTTTACAAAACATTTTAAATTACATACCGATGCCTCTAATATAGCTATAGGTTCAGTTCTAACACAAGAGATAGATGGAGTAGACAAGCCAATTGCTTATTACTCTAGGAAGTTATCATCACCTGAGCAGAATTATAGTACAACGGAGAAAGAAGCGTTGGCGTTAGTAAGTTCAATAAAACATTTCGATTACTATTTATATGGGCACAAGTTTACAGCAATTGTGGATCATCAGGCATTAAGATATCTATTTAAATTTAAACCTACCACTCCTAGGATAGCTAGATGGGCACTGTTATTGTCAGAATTTGATTTTGATGTAACATATAAGGCAGGACGTGACCATATAGTAGCAGATGCTCTCAGTAGAAGTATACAAACAATTAATATAAATTCTATAAATTTTGACCCTTCCGTAGTGTTCAGTTCAGAAAATATACGTAAAGAACAGTTAAATGATATAAATTGGAGAAGAATGATAAATTATTTTGAGAAGAAAAATATAGAGGGAATTCCCAGAGACATTAACTTATGTAATTTTGCAATGATAAATAATTGTTTGCATTTTATACAAAAGGATAAAAATAATAGATCATATATGGAAACAGTAGTTGTTCCACACTCCTTAATAAATTCTGCTTTAAGCATTGCTCATGAATCACATTTAAATTTTCATTCTGGTTTTTTAAAAACATTAAAAAGAGCAGAAACCTTATTTTTTTTGGCCTAACCATGTCTCCAAGATTATAAAAGAATATGCTAAATACATTGTTTAGTGTGTAAAAAAATTATCCTTAAATAATTAGAAGCACATCTTCCAAAATTATGATCACCTAAATGCACCCGGTCCTCTGGTTAGGTATAAGATTATAATGGGACCTCTTCAATATCCCGAAAAAGGGAATAAAATATTTGTTTGTTTATACATTTGTCATTTTTCCCGTTTATACTACAGGCTTATCCCAATTCCCTAATATTCAAGAAAGAAACCTAGTAGAATTGTTTAATAGACTATATCTAATAAAATTTTTCACCCTAATTCAATGTCACCTCAGATAACTGGAACTCAGTTTCCATTCCTCTTTTATTTATGATGTATGTCATTTTAATAAAATCAAAATAACGTTCTTATACGTTTTATAAGAAACAAATAGAACAAGTCGCTCGTGAGAAAGAACTATTAAAAATGCTCTTGCATCCGCTTTAGAGGATAATTCTTTATATAAATGGGAAGAATATTTACCTTTTGTTATACTTGCTTTAAATTCATCATTTCACTCAGCCATAAATGAAATCCCCTTTTTCTTGTTCTTTGGAAGAGATGCCTGTTTGCCCCTCTCTGATATAATTAAAAATGTTAACAAATATCAACCAGAACATAAAAATTATAAAGAAGAAATTATTGTTAAAATGAAACATGCATATGCAAAAGCATTAGAAAACCATAGTAAATCTCAAGATAAACAAAGAAGATATTATAGGTATCAAAATTACAAAAATTTTGAAGTTGGAGATATTGTTTTGTTAAATAATAAATACAGAGTAGGAGTAGGGAGTAAATTCAAATTCAGATGGTTAGGACCTTATAGAATAATTGAAAAATATTCTCCAGTAAATTATAAAATAAAACCACTTTATGATGTCAGTAGAAGAACTGAAACAGTTCATGTTAACCGAATAAAGAGATGTAATGTACCTTATTTAAACTATGAAGAAATACAAAATGAAAATTATGTTGACAATAATACAAATAGTGTAGAAAACGATTTTGAAGAGGAATCTGATGAAGACTCCGAAGAGGAATATGTTAATTATAATAATAATAATAATATAATAATAATAATAACAATTATAAATTAAGACTAATAATAATAAATAATAATGAAAAATCAAACAAATAACCATTATATTTGAGATGTTAGATGGCAACAGTCGAGAACTATGAGAGAGTTCAGAGAAGACCTATTGAATTTAAAATTCGAAACATTGTAGGGATATTAATGATATTATTAATATTGAAATTATTTTAGATTATATGGAGGCCTCGAGGAAATTTTGTTGACAACTTAATTGTTGTTGTTTTGTTGTTGAGATTTTAGATGATATTGTTTTAGGATTTGTTGTTGATAGTTGGGCTAGTAACATAGTCGCTTCTATTGCGCCTTACGGATAATGATACGTCATTATATAATTTACTCACTTGATTTAATTCAAAACGACGTCAGTCTCTAAGGAGAGAGTTGTTGTGAGTCCGTTTTAGAAATGGATGTGGAAAATGCGCAAAAGTACATGTTCATTTCGAGGCGAATTTTGAGTGATATATTTGCTGTTTATGGTCTCAATAATTTATGTAGGTTTGGTTTGTGTTTTTTTTTTTTTTTTTTTTAAAAAAAAAAAAAAAAAAAAAAAAAAAAAAAAAAAAAAGTTTTAATATAATAGATTTAACCTTGTAATTTAATGTCTTTTTCTTATTTAAAAAATTTAATTATGAGTTATTTATGACGCCCCATAAAATTTCTTTAGGTTTAATGTTAAGAGCCGTGGAAGAAGGGAATCTTCATGGCCCGGTAAAATATAGAACTGTGGTGAACAACAAAGAATTAAAAATTTCGGACAAAGTCATTCATGAAAGGTACTTTGAAGGGAAATTAACTCATCTAACATTCGTCAATCTATACGCAAGCAATTGCGCAAGTTTCATGATGGACGAAGTATTGACAAATTTGAATA
>JABUQX010030214.1:0-66701 GCA_015478945.1 Trachelipus rathkii
TCTACAATCTCTTTAATTAATTATCATAAATAATCTATTATCATTACATCTAAATCATTACTTAACATATCTATCTTCGTGTCTTCTACAAGGATATACTACTTATCTGCTCTCTACTTACTTCTCTTAATCTTCAATATAACTTTACTATATTCATAATATAAACTTAATTTACTTCAGTATATCTCTATTATCTAATTAATCTTCATATACTTTTAATTACATATTATTCTTAAATCTTATCTTCTAAGACTTCTTCTTCTTCTTTCTATCATTCTTTCATAAAAAAAATCTTCATTTCTCTTCTATCTTCTTCTTCTTCTATTCAATTCTTCTGCCACTGTCTCTATCTTAAATTTTAATTATTATTATTTTATATGAGGATGATAATAAGGTAAGTAATAAATTCTTCTGTCATGATAGATAGATCTTAATTAATTTTACTTATCCACACTTAAATAAACAAAATTACTTCCATTATTGAATTTTAATTGACTATTAGTATTATTAATTTTCCTTATTTAAATATTATTTTCTATCCCCTCATTGTTTTACAGGAACCCTATTAAATAATTAATTTAATCCTAATATTGGATTATTCCAAAATATATAATATTATTAATTATTTAATTATTAATTATATATCTATAGAACCTAAGCAGTGGATAAACTATATTATCTGTCCGACATTTTCAATTGGTATACCTACCCAAAATAAAAAATAATAATAATAATGATAAAATAAAAAATTACTTTTTTCTAGACCGGATATCTTATAGTGGTATTTCAGATATTAGCATCCCATTCACAACAAATCAATCGCTGGCGATTTTTCTAGCTCAAGCACCAAGCTACAAAAATCTTCAACATACAATTAGTATGTCATTTATGTGTCCTATTATAATAAACACACACCACTATCAAAGTTCAGCACACACGATCTTAACGACCAACACAACCATCAACCTACTACGTCACACTATACACACCTCTCACTACATCGACCTACAAACACACACACACATATATATATATATACTATATATATAAATAATATAATTATAATATATATAATTATAAATATATATATAATATATATATAATATATATATATAATAATATTCAGAGATTAGGGTTTTAAAAAAACCAACATATCATCGATAACGAATAGATAAGATATTAAGATTGCAGGTAAATGGTGAGGGTAGTAATCAGAGGATATATATAAGAGACGCGGTACTAAGCAAATACTAAATACCTACACTATGAATTCATACACGCCCGAAACCTACTATTTATTACATTGCAGTAGTAGGAGTATAATATATAGTACAACTTACCTAACGCAATTATATAATAATTCATAATATGAATACTTATAGTATATATAAAGGCTTCTATTTTATATATATCTATAGAAAGTATATATATAAAAGTAAGAATAGTATACTATAAATAATATAAAAAATGAATAAACTAAGCAACAACTTAGTTACACATAATATAAATAATTCAGAGAATATGTTAGTTGGACTAATAATAAATAAAATATATAATTAATTAATATATAAATTAATTAGTGAAAATATAGATAATATGAAAATAAATACCAATGATAAATAAGTATATATTATATATACCGATATATATATATACAATATATAATAATACTATAATATATATAGTATATAACTATATATATATTAAACAAATTATAATATATATATTAAATATAAAGCTTGAAATATTTTATCCCTAGTAGCTATATATATAGTATATACTTTCTTATATATATTATTATATAACTATAACAATTAAATAGATAATATATATTAATATATATATATCAATATATATAATATAATACATATATAAATATATATATATATATATTAATATATATATTTTATAGCTTATAGTTATATATATTTTGTATATATATTATTCATATATAATATATTATATCATACTATTTATTATTAAGTATATATAAATATTTATATATATTATTATAATATTTTATTATATATATTTATTATAATATTATATATAATATATTTATATATCATATATATATCATAATATATACTACTCAATCTACTATATAATATTATATTAATTATAAATAGGGATTTATAAATATATATATATATAATAAATTATATACATATATATAAATATTATATAATATATTAATATATATCAAGTTATCCCATTGTTAAAAATAGAAACCAAATGAAGCACGTAGTTTAACAAGGAAATTTTATATAAATAAATTAAGGTAAAAATTATTACAGAAAAAGTCTTTAAAGAATGGATTGAATGGAGAAAACTGAATCTTGTATCATGAATGACAACGGCAAGATAAATTTTAAAAAGAGACACAGTGGATGTTGCTGTAGAAAGCGACACAAGCTAGCAGATCAAATGAAGTATACGGATTAATTATATTTTTCCATGAAGAACTTACCGGATGCCTGCGGAAGGTTTAACGCGCAAATTTCCTGGAATTTCTATTATGAGGAATTTATACATATAATTGGGAATATTAAATGAAAATATTAAATAAAAAATTCAGAGAAAATTAATTTTCAGTGAGAAATTGAGGAACAAGGAGTGAAACCTTGTAATAGGTAAGGATATACGTTTTACCAGTAAATTACAAAATAAAATGAATGTACAGATGAATCAACCAATGGAAACGCCTTTAATAACAAGTTAAGATGAAAATATAATTTTAGAGCAAAATAAAGATTTGAAATGAGAAGGGATGAAATGTGAAGCCAGGTGGAACAATGAAATGCCTAGGAAATATAGAACATATTAAAGGACTTTATGAAGAAAATTTATTTTTAGGAAAGAATGCTAAATGCTTTTAAATACTACAGTATTATTCCCTAAATTTAGATGCACGAAACTTGAGAAACACGTCTGTCTGCTATGAAGAATTATATACCAAGGTCAAACGCTTACTTAACCAAAAAGTAATGATAGAAACTATGTCAAGGGAGAAAAACTGGATGGTTTAGATTTATGTCAGTTAAAAAGAGTAATAAATGTAATCTTTTCTCTTAGATATTTGTTAGAAAAATACGATCAGTAGAGGATAATCGCGATAAACAACTCATTATCGTACCAGCAATAGAGTAAGAGGCAAACAATCCAAATTCTCGTTTTTGGTAGTAATTACTACGAGAGAGAGAGATTGGTAATGATTCTGGTTTTAACTGTAAGTGTGTACCATTATGACTGCCCTGTATTGTCTTTATTTTAAAACTTCAAATGCTTTTCCTGAAAAAACAGGAATGTTTAAGTTATATTTTGATGTTTCAAAAAATGAGCGATATATTCTAAATAGATTTAGGAAAGCATTCAAAATATCCTAATATTACAATAAATCTATCACCGAAGTCCGAAGTAGTAAGGGTGCCAGAACAGCTTGCAGTAAGACTGGCATTGCAATACGTTCGCTTTTCGATTTTATAATGGTTCATATGCGAGTAAAAAATCACAGAGTAACTAACTCTATTATGTTTTTTACCACCTTATTCGTGGATAATGGTAAAATAGTTGAAAAGAAGATAGATAAAAGGAAAGATTGTATAAAAATGGAGAATATATATAAATAATACTTGTATATTACATATATATATACTTATATTTTTAGGTATTATATATATATATAAATTATATATATAATTATATGCTAATATATAGTTTATCTATATATAATATTACATATATATCTATATAGTTATATATATTATATATAACGAAACTCTATATAATTATTTATATAGTATATTTATATATATATAATAATAAACCATATTAATAATAATAATAAGTATATATATTTTAAGAATATAATAATAGTATATTTGATATATATATATTATTGTATAATAATATTATATAGTATAGATATAATATATATACTATATATATAATATAAATTTATATATTATTAATATAATATATAATAATAATATATATATATATATACTTATATATATTATATATATTTATAATATATATTATATATATATATAATGGTAATATATATATATATATATAGAGTATATATAGTATACTAGTATATATATATATTTATATATATATATTCTATTATATATGTTTATATAGTAGTAATATATATATATAATAATATAATATATAGCTATTATATTATTATTATATAGATATAAATTAATTTGTTTTATATGATAAATTGATACTATATTATATATATATATAATATATATAGTAGTTATAATAGTAAATTATATATATATATAGTATATAATAATAATAACTGTATATTATTATATATATATAATATATTCCTAACTATTTATTTATATCATATATTATTAAAACTTATATATATATATGTAATAATATATATATATATATTATTTAAATATATATATAATATTAATATATTTTTATTTAGTATTTATATTTAGATGCGTTTCGTGATTAATACAAGTGAATACTATACAGTAATTGCTAATATATACTTTTATAATAATACTATAATTACTATATTATTATTATTAAAACTTCCCGTCATCCGCGATATATATATATCTTATACATTATACTTAATTTTCAATCTCTTTCTATAAATCTCTTTTATGCTCTCTCTCTCTACTTATATATACTCATTATAACTCCAATTCCTCTCCTACCCATTATGTTACTCTTTAGCCATTTCTTTTCCATTTACCTTACCCCAAAAAAACTTAATTTCTTCTCGTCTCTCTCTCTCTCTCTCTCCTCTCTCCTCTCTCTCTCTCTCTCTCTCTCCTCTCTCTCTCTCTCCTCTCTCCTCTCTCTACTCTCTCTCGGAATCAAAATTAAAACTAATTAAAAACAATTACATATTTAAAGCGTTCTTAATGTAATAAACCTATTATTATCTAAATATAAAAAAAATCGCGACCTAACCTTGCTATCACCACGAATCCGATAAGTGTGTCCCAATAATTTAACTATCTTATATACTTACTATTATCTCTGTATTAACTATAATATAATTGACGACTGTTATATAATATATACTAAAATATATTTAATCTATTATAATATCAATATATTTATATAGCTAAATTAGGTAGCTAGACAATATTATTATTATAATTTATAGTTTTATGTCATATTTATGTTTTATAAACTTATAGAGATATATATAATATATACCCAAAATATATATATTATAAAGCTAATAAATAGGTGAAAAGAGGTTTCTATTATTCAAAGAATGATTTGTCCATAAAACGCCAACACATTAGTTTGGGCTCGCATCATACTTCTGTAAAGTCGTCCCTAGTGCGGTTGCATCAACCGCTTACCACTTACGATGCTACTGCCACTCCAAACACAATTTACCCTCTTCACACCCTGACCCGCAGTCGAGACGGAGCCCGTCTAGGTAGTCGTCAAAATCCAAACAACGCCTCACTCCTCTTGCGAAGCTAAGCCAATATTCAGAGAAAAAATGATGGGTTTCATATTTAGATCTAAAAAAATATGCAAGAATAGAACACTACCATTGGAGTACCCATCTTCACTACAAAGATTAAGCGATAAGATTCAATCTCTACTAATAGAAAATACCACAAGCAACTATACAGTTAGGACCGTAAACTTGTATCTAGCATATTATCTTCTATTATATATTTGGCATAGTATTTTGAGCTAACACTTAATACATATGCTATGCTAGGCATACGCTATAAAGGACAGGATATGTATACATTGTCAATGTATAGCAACTTATATATGAACTTCCTATTAGTATAAGATAAGCGGCCATATATATAAATTATATCTTATCTTTTTATAGAAGTATTGAAAAATAAAACTTGAAAGAAAAAAATTCATTATATTTAATATATATTTATTTAATTTATGGAATGTATGAACATCAATTTACATATTTCTAGACATAATGATTTTATTTAGACTTATTGACATCGGAACCACGACCAGTGGAGCTTTTAAACCTAGAACAGCCCACATAATATAATATAATATGAGTATATTTGCTAATATATATAAATATAATATATATATATAGATATATAATATAATATATATATATATATATATATATATATATATCATTAATATATTAATTAATAGTTGTAATATACAGTAGGAGTTTAGTAATTAAATTATTTATCATACTTTGCTATCCTAATATATATCAATATAAACAAATATTCAATATTAAATATATATCTCACAAAGCACTTCTCGTAGATACCTAATAACAAGAACCAGAACGAAGAACCAATCATTCCCTTTAAATAAACATAATTCAAAAAATTATAAAATAGATCAATAATTTCTATAGAATCAAAACACATTAATCGCGATAACCTTCGCACTTTAAATTTTCTGATTGTTCTCATATGTAATTATTGATCAAAATACGTATTAATGTATACACAAACAGTATGAAGCGTCCAGTCGTAAAAAATTGATGAGACCGAATACTACATATCGAGTACACAAGATAGATAAGAGAAGATTGATGAGAGAAGACGAAGAAGAAGCACACGAGAAGAGAAGATAAGAAGAACAGAGAAGAGTGAGATAAAAGAATATTGATCGCAATGAATAATCGTGAAACTAATCATTCAATAAAGTATAAACAAAGTTAAACAAATTCATTCCATTATAAAATATCCCTTCCCGAGCTAGAAATCCTTTTTTTAAATCAATATAATCAACTATATTAAAATTACATTTTTGATGGGGAAAAAAGAAAACCGCATTTTTTTTCGTTTAAAATGCACGAATATATTAAAATATTAAATTCTTTAAAAAATAATATTAGTTAAAATTTCAATTTTAATTTAGAAAATAAAACACATTATATTAGCAAAATATTAATAGAACATAATCAACCTCACTAGAGAAAGCTATCTCAAATCTATTCCGACCTTCTCAGCATCTCCGTAATCCCTATTAGCCAGATACCGCCACTTGCAAGATGTCGAGAGAATTATATTCTTTCGTCACATATGCAAGAAATAACCGAAATAAACTAACATCAAGCTATAAATATACAGAACCCACAAGTAAATTAAATAAAAATTTGGAAAAAAGTTTTAATATTTAATGAACGGTCTTGGTAATCTAAGTATCTGACTCCAAAGTTCTTTGAAATATAAAAAAAAGACAGAAGTCGAATGACAATCTCTCTCTCTCTCTTAAACAAGTGACTCAGATTTTGAGCATGACTTAAATCTTGAGTTGTTTTCAGGATAACGGTGAAGGATGACTCATTAGAGGGTGTCTTTCCGATTATATTATTATTATTATTTTATTATTATTATTATTATTATTATTATTATTATCTATTATTATATATTATTTATTATATTCATTATTATTTATTATTATTATTATTATTAATTATTAATTATTATTATATATTGTTATTATTATTATTATTATTATTATTATTATTATTATTATTATTATTATTATTATTATTATTATTATTATTATTCAAATAGCAAAAACAATACTGATAATGTATTATAATTTGCATATGAAATAAAATACTGATAATTTTAATACAGAAATACGAATTTAAAATTTTGATCCCAGTGAAGGTCATCGACCTTAACATTTTAATTATAAAGGTCACTGACCCTAAACTGACCTTGTTTTACTTTCGAAGGTCAATAACCACAATTTTAAGCCCGTCTCAAGCATATATGCGAACAAAAATTTGAAGGAATAATACAGACGAAATAATATTGGGAGACCTGTTTTATTTTAACCTTTGAACGAAGATATCTGAAAATTATACACATTCGCTAAATAATAATAATAATTCTATACATGTATATGCTTTTTCCATACACACTCATTATTATTATCAACGGGCGTTACCAAAATGCACGTTACTGTCACGGATTAATTGTTGACGCTTCCTTGCGAGGCAAATTTGTCTAGACAAACTGTTGTTGTTAACCAAAATTGAGTAAACAGTAAACAATCTTGGTTCCTGTTTTAAAGCTTAGCTTGCCTAATCACTTTTATCGTTCTTTATTGTTTATCATGTCTACTGAGATACTTATCTTACGTATTTAAAAGCCCAGATTGCCTAAAAGCTCTTGGTGCTTCATTGCAACTTTGCCTGTTTCACTTCCCTTTTTAGTTAGACATCCATAGTGAATATTCGAAAGCCTGGCTTTCCTATATATTTTAGTGGGACCTTATTATTAACGAACGCTCGCAGATTCTGTTCTGGTTCAGATTCCAGGAGAAGAGTGGAAACCATACTTGCAGGAATTTAAGAAATTTTCAGCGAATTTTGTAGTGTCTAGAGGTATTGTTTATTTTATTAGGAAATTGAAAAATGATAAAGCATTTGTACCAGTGTTCTCTGTTTCAGGAACAATAGGAGTGGTCAAGTTAGTTCATAATGAATAAGGGCATTTGACCACTTATAACATCTGCCTGCATTTTCAGCAACTTTCGCTTCTTCTCTTATAAACTTGACCCTCTTACAGTATCACTTTCTACATTTAATAACTACCTTTAAAAAACCCGCTACGATAAAACATGACGGTGATAATTTTAAAGACCTACACCTTACCAAAACATACTAGTAATATTATTCCGTGTTTATTATACTTATTAGTCAGAATTCACATTTAACCCCTATTATTAAACCACAAATTACCATAGCCCCCTGCTAGATTTTTTATAGTTTGGAGACTACATTAACTTATTTCAAACCTTCACGATTTAACTTTTTAAACCACAAACAGCATACAGAAAGTAGAAAGAAGGGAAAATAAGGTACTGCAGTGAATCACACTTCAAAAGGGAATATCTCTTACATAAAAAGAATTAAACATTACGGACCCTTTGTGTGCTGTCGACCACATCTGTGATGTCTTGGCTGGTGTTGTGTGTGCTGTACGGTGCTGTTTAGTGCGTGGCTCGTTGACGTGTGCTAACCTGTTGTGTGTGTGTGCTTGGTGTGACCCGCTAATCTGCATAGTGCAGCCACTTTAAACCTGTGTGTGTGGTGTGGAGTGCATCCTCACATCTATTATATAGTTTATTTCCTGTGTTTAGATTTGTTTAAGAAAGTTTCACGAATGCAGACCTACAAATACGTATATATGTTTATAAATTTACAAATTAGCTTACTACTCTTATTCAAAACACTTGTACTAGTTGTGGTTATTTTCAGTAATTACCAACTACCATAATATAATACTTTTGTGTGTTAAAATGAATCCTGTAAAAAGTTATTGATACAAGTCGCTCCAAAAGAAAAAATTCATTTGTCTATGGAGAAAAATCAGTAAAAAAAAAAAAAATTTGTTCGCCGTTTCAGATTTTCATGAAATTATTATGAAATATGACTGCAATCGAACTCTACATGAAGGAAAAGGTTAAAAAAAAAAAAAAAAAAAAAAAAAAAAAAAATCGACAGCTAGAACCCGGTATAAACAATGATATGCGAGTCGCAAACTTCTAATTTGGCTCGATTGGTCATCATCATTCAGTTTTAAGTTAAAAGAGAGTTATATTAGTTATTTATATTAAATATTACTAAACTTATAGAATATATATATTATATAATATATATTAAAATTATATATATTATATATTAAATATAATAATATATATATAGTTAATTATATACTATATATATATATTTATATCATATAATATATTTTATTTTATTTTTTTTTTTTACCAGTACTCAAGGGTCGGGGTGGACAAATATTTGTGTGCCATGCATTTGCATCTTAAAATTTGTTTTCCATACTCATATGAAATTAGGTTAGTTCATAACTTTTATCATTGTAATTAGGGGACTTTATAACTTTTTTCAGGGTCATTTCTCGTTTTATTTCATTTTTTCCCTTTTTTCAACTCATTTTAAGCATTTTATATAAGTTTCATGAAAATCTGGACACGGGGGTCCATTTGATAGGGTCTTATTTTATTTTTATCTTATCTTATTTTAATCTTATTTTATTTTTATCTTATCTTATTTTAATCTTATTTCATTTTTATCTTATCTTATTCTTTAATATCTTAGTTTATTTATCTTATTTTATCTTCTTATTTTTTTCTTATTTTATTTTTATTAACCTTATTATTTATTATTTTATTTTATGGATCTTATTTTTATCTTATTTTTTATCCTATGTTATTTTTATTTATCTTATAGGCTATATAATCTTATTTTATTTTTATTTTTTCTTATGTTTATCTTATTTTACCTTATTTTATTTTTATTTTTCTTATTTATTATTTATTATATTAATTATATACGTACTCTCGCAGATTTGTTTACGGGGGAGGGGTCGAAGTTTCCGTACCACCGACCTGTGAATGGTGGAAAACTATATAAATATTTCTTCAAAATAATAAAATATTGTTTCAACAAAAAAAAAATATGATAATAATAAAAGAAGCATCTAACATTAAATTTTTCAGATTAAAATTAGAGCGAGTCGATATAATTAATAAGGACCTATTTTTCTTCATGAATTTTAACATTCGTACGAAAATTAACGTACTGGAAATGTACGAGTATCCCCTTACACTAAATGTAAAAAATTATACATATTTAAAAAAAAAACAATGTATACAAGCAGTGGTGAGTTTCCAGAATTTTAAGAAACGGTTCTCTGCTTTGTCATAAGAGTTAAAATAGCTGCCGGTTAGCTTTCCCACTTAAACAAACGGCAAAAAGTTAACAACCTATTTTCTTTAATGAAGAAGAAATTAACTACCGGAGTACTGGCTCGCAGAGCCGGCCCGAAGAATCGACTCGCAGAACCGGCTCGCAGAACCGGCTCGCAGGATCGGCTCGCAGAACTGGCTCTCAGAATCGGTTCATCTCATCACTGTACGTATACACAGATAGAGAAATTAAACTAATTCTGCATTAGTTTTAATTACATTAATAATAATTAGTAAATATCGCGAGTTTATTAATGAGTCGCCAGAAGTTTAATACGAATCTTAAGTACTATAATTTTCAATACGATTAAGTTTACAGCGATTATTAAGTACGATTATTATTAGTACGATTATTGGATACGATTATTATTAAGTACTAGCATATAAAATACTTTATTATTATGATTGATTATTAATGACGACTTAAAAATTTAGTACTGATAACAAAGTGACCGTTCTGTGTTAAAACATATAATTTAAAAGCATCAACCTATGGGGTTACTCTCGGTGGTACAGTTGATACGTTACGGAATTCAAATCCATAGGATCATGGATCGAATCTTATAGTTAAACATTTTGTCCATGTATATGTTGTATATTACTGATATAAGTGTAATTTATAATATATATATCATATATATATATTTATACTATATATATAGAGGTATATATACTATACTATATAATATCAAGTATATATATATACTATTAATGATATAGTATAATAATATATATATATGACGTTTTAAAAAGAGGAATTTTTTAATTACAAAGTTTCCAGGAAATGAAAGGAAATAAAAAATAAAATATTAACAATTATTAATAATTGTTAATAATTAGATTAATTAAAATAATAATCAAATTCACTTAATTTTTATCATTTCATTTTCAAAATTATCTAAAATTGTCGAAAGTAAAAAAAGTACCCAATTATTAACTAACTAGTCTACATATACCGGTGGTAAAGGCCGCCATTTTCTACAATAATATAAAAATATAAAACCATTTAAAACTTTGAAAAGTTTTTTAAAAAAAAGAAGAAAAAAGATATATATTAATGTTTTTGCATGCTTAAATATGCTTGAAATTTATCCTATTCCTCCATGTTATGGGTACCACATTAATAGAAACTCGCCCAACGACGCCCAATTGCTATAATGAACTTGATGCATATGAATAATCAGATGGTAAAGAACTTCACCTTGAGACGATGCCAAAATCATAGCAATTCATGTCATGGGCGACCGACCCTTTGTATTGTTCTAGGAAAAGGTTATCTGGAAATTGAGTTCATTTTCAGAAAGTCATGAGAAAATCTAACGAGATTTCATAAACAATGCAGAAACGAGAGAAGAGAGAGAGAGTACAGCAGAGACGGAGAGAACGAGCAAGGATGAGACCCAGCGAGACACACGCAGTGAACGGCTGCCGGACAGAGAGGCGGCACTACTGCCGAGCACCCACCAGCCGCGACAAAAGAGACCGCCGGCGCCACGGCGCAGGAGTACGAAGACGAAAATGATGAGAGGAGAGAGACGAAGAGAGAGAAAGAGACGACAAAAGAAGAAGAGAGACTCAAAGAGAGAGAGAGGCGTATCTATGAAACAGTCAAGCATAAAAGGAAAGATATGAACGGATATGGAAAGAAGACATTAGGTATTCGAAACAATGTATAGACGTAAATGAAAGAACAATTTCACAAAAAAGTTAGGAATAAAACAGTTACGAACCGGAGACTGAGAAGAAGAGAGAGAGACGAGAGGAGAGACGAGGAGAGAGAGAGAATTGACGAGATGAGAGAGAGAGAGAGAGAGAGAGATGAGAATCTTTCAATATGAAATTACCCCCTAAATTCTTCGGAATCACCTGGACACTAACCTAAGCAATTGACGAATCCTAAGATTGATAATAGAATTTACTATCCGCATCATAACTATATATATATATATATACTCTACATCAGGGGTAACTAATATATTCTATATATATAAGTATATTACCTATATATATTTATATATTATATATTACTATATACTATTACGCTTATTTATACATACTTAATATAAATATATACATACTATAGTATACCTAATATAAAATAAAAAATATCGTAATATAAAAGGAAAACTTGCAATATATTATATATATAATATATAAAATATATACTATAATTATATATAATATATATATATATATATATATAGAAAACAAATGTATACAAAAAACCTATTATTTCTATAAAACATTTTGTTTTTAATGGAGGAACTCTAAAATTTTAACCCTACTTTACATAGCTTTTCTACTCGCAATTCAATATATATATTATCATATATACTGGATAATGCAGTATTAGCATAATATAACCTGCCAATATATACTTATATAATAAACCTACTTATATTAATAAGATAGACTATATTATATTATATGATATAGACTATATGATTTATATACTATATATATATAACTACCTATATAGATATATATCCCTATTACCTA
Source organism: Trachelipus rathkii (assembly GCA_015478945.1). NCBI lineage: Eukaryota > Metazoa > Arthropoda > Malacostraca > Isopoda > Trachelipodidae > Trachelipus > Trachelipus rathkii. The sequence goes on from JABUQX010030214.1 coordinate 13,243, forward strand.
CTACATATATACTATATACTATATATATATAATATTCAGTATATATCATATATAATATACATAATATATACCTATATATATATATATATATATCATAACCTATATAATTTATTATAAGTAATATATACTATATATATATAATATATAATATATATAAATTATATATATACTATTATATTTGCCATATAATTATATATATATATTATATATATATATACATAGTATATATATATAATAAGATATATATTATTACTATTTATTATCATCTGTGTAGGCGTCATTACTCCTTACATAACTGTTTTACCAAGACCCTCCTGACCCCGTTAATGACTCACCAAACCTCGATTTAGTGAACAAATTTTATCTTCTTTAGTAAACAGCACCACTCGTGTGATAAGCACATTATTCCCACTAGTATATATTATTATATATATATATATATACTCTCTATATGACTATATACTATATATTATACTATATTATATTATTATACTCTCCAATGAAAATATCCTATGTAATATTAATACACTAAATACACCATATATATACCACTAAATATTATATATATATATAAACCACAAGGATAATGATGAAAATGATGTATACAAAGCACTTTCGTTGTTTTACCACACATTAACACAGCGATACTAACTCAGAAAATTGCAAAAACAGAATAGATAAAGAGGTTTTTGTAAGTTTTTTTTACAAATAACTACTCCCTGTCTTTTAAGCGAGAATTTTTATTAGTTCAATTTTTGCTAGATAATTTATCTTTGTTATACCTGTGTATACATGTGTGGCTCAATACCATCACATGAAATTGCTTGGAACATCCTTTTCATTTTCCTTATGATTTACATGCATAATGCTTATTGGTTATATTCGAAGAGGAATTTGTAGTAATTATTTATATGAATACTATTACATATATAATATATATAGTATATTACTATATTTGGGTATCATATTATATATTATATATATATATAATATATATATATATATGGTACTATAATGAATCTCTCATGACAAAATTAATATTAAATTATACTCATAGTATATTTACTCTAAAGATCATAAAGTACCTATATTATATATATATACTATAGTATATATCTTATAATATAATATATACTATACTAATAATATATATATATGTCATTACAGTCACCTCTAGCTTACTATACTACAGTACCGTATACTACTATACTATTATATTATAATATATGTCAGATAGTAAATACTCTTAACTAATATTCTCTATAGTAATTATATTATATATATCAACTATATATATATGATAAGTTACTATAATATAATATATTACCTATATGTCTATAGTTTATATATATATAATATATATATATTTTATATTTATATATATATTATATATATAATATATCTATATATATAATATTATATTTATATTATATATATATATCATATATAGTTTTTTAGACAATATATATCTTTATACTCATATATATTGGTATTCCGTTTAGAAATGGCGGCTTTCAGTATACATAAATAGTTTAGAATTCTCTCCTCTTCTCTCTTCTCTCCTCTCTCTCTTCTCTCGTCTCGTCCCTCTGCTCCCTCACTCTCCTCCTCTCTCTTCTCTCTCTCCTCTCTTGAGGTATATTCTTTACTTTAGCTTAAGCTGGAAAGAGTTCAGACCTTCTATGTAATTTGTTTCAATGTCAACGCCCTTCTATATACCATTTTAGTGACGTGCGCGTACTCCATATACACACACACACAACACACACACACACATACCCTCACCCACACTCACACACACACACGCACACACCCACACCATCACTACTCTACTATCTATCATCTACTACTCAATCTCTAAGAACTTATACTATATTCTTACATAGTATTACTTACTATCTCTACTACCCATGATTCTATCTCTACTGATATTATGGTTTATTATCTATACCTACTACTTTAGTATGTACTGTAGTATTATTTTAATGTCTACTATATAATATCCCTCGCCCTCCTCGGATACTCCGACGCCCTGCCTCATCCTCGCCATCGTCGTCCACCGTTCTACCTCGCCTTCGGCGTCGTCTCGAAGTAGACATACTTCTCTCGCTTCTTAACGCAATATCTGGTTTTTGTTCTCTTTGCTCTGAAGCATACATTTTTTTGCTTTCTTTCTTTGACCCACTCATCCTGGTCGTCGGGGATATACTATGGAGGAGTAGCCTCCTCGTAGAGAATCGACGGTGACAGTTCCCGTAAACTTATATATCTATTATACTTACTCTATATTCTTAATCGTACGCTCCTCCCTTACTATATTATATATATATTACTACTCTTCATATATTATACTATTATCATCTATTCATCTGATTCTCATCTCCTTAGTCTCATCCGTACTTTCTTACCTCTTCTACATCTATCTCTCCCTTTACTTTATATACTTTTCTTACTATTCTTGTTCTTTATTACTGTGGATCCTATTTACTACTTCATCTATCTCATCTATATTCTCTTATAGTATATATATACAAATCTATATTATACTCTTAATCTCTCTATCTTATCTATATCTATCTACTTATACTCTTATACTATATATGATATACTATATGCTCTCATCAATTACTCATCTGTGAGTTCTTACTCCTTACCTCTATATCTATCTCTCTCTTTCTTACTATTTAACTTATATATCTATATATTCATTTTACTTACTCTCTCTCTCTTCTATTCTCTTTATATTATATAACTTCCGTATTACTTATATATGAGACTCGGCCGGGAGGGCTGGGAAGGAGGGAGCGGACGAGCTATTCTGGATATACGAGCTTTGGTTCTTGAGGCAATTCTTAATCTACAGCAGAATTAACATATTTACCTAAGGAAAAAAAACGAGCAAATAATCGGAAATCCGGCTGGGGTGTCGAATACATGCAACCATTATTTTCACTTACATGCGCTCACACATTTAACAGACCCACACGCACATGTAGCCACACTCTGAACCACACACATCTTGTTTACTCATACTTGATATCCGAAAATTGTAGCGTTATACCATTACAAGGATGGAAATACGAGTCTTTACATGGTCAATAGTCGTCCTGTTACCCTAGAATGTAACAGACAATTTTTTAAATAATAATAATATAATGTAATAATAATATATAATCTTAATATATAATATAATTACTAACTAATTATATTATTATTATACATCCCTAGATAATACATAATAATAACTAATAATACATAATATTATACACATAATAATTACACTTTAATCAATCAATATATAACTAATAATATCCACTACATAATAAATATAATTCATAAAAGACAATAAAGAAATCATATAAAAAAAGATAAAAAGATTAGTAAAAATAAAGAAGATTCAATAATCAATAATATTAAGAATACTATTTTAAAAAAATAAGACATAAAATTATAAGAACAATAATGAAATATAAATATAATAATAATAATTAATATATAATAATAATTTTTTCTTCGACTCTATATGATATGTACTTTATTGCTAACGGTTTATCACTGTTAATAATAATAAATAATAAATAATAATGCTATATAAATTAATATCATAATATAATTAATAATAATAATAATTAATAATATATAATATAATAATATAAATTATAATAATTACATATTCTATCCAATTCTTCATTTTTATTTATATTATTATTTGATTGATTATATATATTATATTATTATTATGTTATTATATTATGAAATTTATTGTTATTCTATTATTAATGATATTATTCAAAATATTATTATTTCAACTCTATTATTATTATTATTATTATTTATGTATTATTATTATTATTATTATATCTCTTAATTATCTATTATTATTATTAATTACCTATTGTATTATTATTTATTATTCGTATTATTCCGACGCGGCTTGAATATTCATTGCTTTCACTTGAATTTTTGATAATAAAGTTGTAATTTCTCAGTCATAATGATTCAGCACACACACGCCGACATACATCATGGTGGAGATATGTGTTGATGGTAGTATATATATTATATATTATATAGTAATTATATATATTATATATATAATATTATATATATATTATAGTATATTTATATATTAATATTATATTTTATATATATATATAATTTATATGTTATATAATATATTATACTATATATATATATATTTTTATATTATATAATATATATATATATTAATCTATATAAGTACTATATATATATAATTATATATATTACATAATCTTTTTATTAATATATAATATATATATCTTAGAAAATAGTAATGTTAATATATTTTTATTATCTTCTTAAGGTATATTTATTATTATTCTGCATTTCTTATCTAATTTTATCTAAATATTAATAATTATAATATATAAATAATTTTATTATTATTATTATTATTATTCATTATTATATTATTTATATTATTTTATTGTATTATTATTATTATTAATTATTATTATTTATTGTAGTTACTTTATTATTAATAATTATTAATTCAATTATTATATCTAGTTATTATTTATTATTTTATTTTATTATATTTTTCTATTTTTATTAATTTATTATTATTATATATTATTAGTCTATTCATTATTATTTATTATTGATTTTTATTCATTATTATTATCTATTATGTATTATACTATTAATTTATTCATTTTTATTATTAGCTGTAATTTTCCGCTCCTCTCGGTCCTGGATTATCTAGTTTTTCGGGAGTTGCCTTCTCTTGACGAAGATTATTTACCGTTTTAAAACTTCTCTCTCTCTATATGCTCTCCTCTCTTTACTCATTCTCTTCCTGCCTCTCTTCATCTTCTCATCTCATTCTCTTACTTCTTCTCTCTCTCTCTCTTTCTCTCTCTCTCTTTTGCCTCCTACCTTTCTCTCGTCTGTCACTCTACTCTATCTACTCACTCTGCTTTCTTTTACCTTCTCTCTCTCTCTCTCTCACTTTTTAAATATATCTTCCCCTCGTCACATATAGAAACACTCTCTCTCTCTCTCTCTTCATCTCTCTTTCTCTCTCCCTCTCTCTCTCTCTCCCTCTCTCTCCTTCTCTCTCTCTCTCCTCTTCTCTTGATTCCTCCCTACCTTGTATTCTCCATCTGTCCTCTCTCTATCTACTTTCACTCGGCTTTCTTTTACCTTCTCTCTCTCTCTCACTTTTTAAATATATCTTTTTAACTTCACTATTATCCTACTGTCTACATATAGATATACGTATCTCTCTTCTATCTCTCTCCTCTCTCATCCTCATCTCTCATTTGCTTTAAGATTCGTCTTCTCTTTAATTCTCTCATTTCTCTCTCTCCAGTCATTTATTCTTATCTATCTTACTTCTCTCCTCTATCTTCTCTCCTCTCTCTCTCTACTTACACGCACACAAACTCATTTATCTACTTTTTCTCCTTCTCTCTCTCTCTCACTACTTTTAATTTTATAAAAGTTTCATTATTTCATAAACCTCAAATAATAATATTTGAATCAAAAGAAGATACCAACCACTCTATCAAAAATTAGATATTCAGTAAAATAAGGAGATATCTCTCTAAGTAAATTCATTCGCATGCATTTCAAGCTGCGCAATATCGGAGCATTAATTAATTATTTCTTACAGCAACTCGCGCAATAATTCGAAAATAATAATTGATTTAATTTCGTTTCATAGGAAATACTTTCTCGATATAATTAACTTTTAGAATCATTACTAATATATTTGAGGAGAATACAATGATAAGAATTTACATAATATTATTCTCAGTCTATTCAATATCATGTGCTCAGATTTAAACTACCAATTTCTCTATTTATAATAATTTTTTATTTGTATTTTATTTATATATTTATTTATTGATTTAATTTATTATTATTATATTCTAACTTTAATATTTATCTATATAATTTAACTTTATTTAATTTTAATTTTTAGTTATATTATTGTATTATTAGTATTATTAATACTATACTATTTTATATTAAGTTTTATTATTTCTATGTAGTTTAACCTTATTATATTCATTGATTAAATATTTATGTAGTCTTTATTCATTATTATTTATAAGTTATTAAATTAAAATAATTAGTTATTATTGATTAATGTATATATACTATAGTGTATTATATTATTTATATTATTTTAATTATCATATCAAAAGTTCTACGATGTAACTAGCTTTTGTACTCTTAATAATTTAAGCATCAGTGTTTTCACTTACGTTCCCCTCTACACTCTTTCACGATAACTTTTCTTCTCTCGGTTCACTTTAATATCTGTTCCTTATCTCATTACTCATATATCTTAGAATATACAAACTTTACATACTACATACAGAAAGTCTTGACTTCCGGCTCTCTCTCCACCTCTCGTACTTACATACTCCGTAAAACTTTCGAAGAAAAACTATATTTTCTCCCTACTTACCATTTCGTGAGCTGAACAGTCTATCTACTCCTTCCTCTTCTTCTATTACTTTTCCAATTTATTCTTCTATTCTCTCTCTCATATTATCTCTACTTCTCAATACATTTCTTTTTCTCTCATCTTACTATCACTTGCATCTCATAATTTCTACATCATCTCCTCTCTCGCTTCTATTCTCTCTCCACTCCTCTCTCTCATTTTCTTCTTCTCTCTCGCTCATTCTCCTTCCAACTACTACTCTCATTCTTCTCTTCTTCATTCTTCCTCTTCTCTCCTTCCATCTTCTACATTCTTCTACATTTCTCCGTATTATCATCCTCTCTCTGCATCACTGTAGGAATCATCTCTCCTTACTCTTTACACTTATCTCTCTCTCTCTCTCTCTACTACTCTCTCTATCTATTTACTTTCTTCACTTCATCTCTCTCTTCTCTATATTCATTCTCTCTCCTCCTCTCTTCTCTTCTCTTCTCTCACTCTCTCTTCTCTCTCTCATCTCTCTTCTTATCTCTCTCTCTTCTCTCTCATCTCTCTTCATCTCTTCTCTCTTTCTCTCACTCATTTGCTTCTTCTTTATTTTCTCTTCTTTCTCTCACTCTTTCTTATTCTACCTACTTTCTCCTCACCCCTTTCACTTATTATTATCTTCTCTTCCTTCATTATCATTATTCTTCATCAAATCTCTATATCCTCTTCTCTCTCTCCTTCTACTTCTTCTCTTCTATCTCTTCTTTCTTTACATCTCTCTTCACTTCTCTAATCTTCTCCTTTCTCGTCTTTCACATATTCCTTACTTCCAACTATACTTATGAAATTCTCTTTCTGATAATATGTTTGACCCGTCTAGCACCTTTTTAAAAATATATTATCTTATCTTCCCAGAGCGTGCTACTCCTCATAAATTATATAGTACTTTCTCTCATATTAAGTAATACACTACTTGGCTACTTTGATAAGTATCTAGTTTCGACTATAATTATTCCTTGTCTGAATTATTTATGTATTATACAGGCTAATAACATATGATACACTTCACTTATGAAGTTTTCCTTTTATCTCTTTATATTACGTTCTTACTATTTTATTCTAGCATTTCTTAATTCTATATTAAGATACTATATATATTATTTTCTGTATGGTTATTTCTATATTCTCTTCTCATAGTTACTTAATATACTCTCTCATCTTGCTCATCTCACAATAGTATTCATCATTCATCCTCATGGATGTGTCTTATTGATAATTTTATCTTCTTTAATCTAACCTTATTACTCTCCAATACTTATTCAATATATATAATATTTAGGAAATCATTTCTGGTATATTCAAACAATTGAAATTAATTATCGTGATGGTGCCCAAAATTTATGAACTAGATATTATTATGAATTTAATATAAAGGCCGTTTAATGTCCTCTGAGTGATATTAATATATTTTATAATAGTATATCAATAACATTAGATAATATGCCTTATTCAGATGAACAACCATGACTGTACCTTATTCAGCTGCCTACTTCTTTATCCTCTTGTTAGGTGCTCTTTAAGTTTCCTTTGTATTTTGCTTTCTCCTACCAGACCTTGTCTAACGACTATTCATATAATAACAAAAAACCTTAATGATAATCTCCTACTTCGGGATTATTATTAGATAATTGGTTTAACGTGTTCCGTTATGAAGAAAAGGATGCATGAGTTTATGTGGCTCTCTCGCTCTCTGAATTGTGATGTGTGAGTGAGGCGAAAAGCGTACCTAAAAGCAAAAGATAGTTTTCCATTGTCAAATTATTACTACTGACATCGGAAGCTCTTGTGAGTGATGCGTCCAGTACAATCATCTACTATAGTGGATTCCTTAAATCCTCTAAATCATTATTAGTGTTTGTATGCAGTATATTAGACCACCTCAAGGAAGCAAGAATTTAGTGAGAGTATGAACTTTAACAAAAACCTCGGATTGACATTTATGTATCGTTCTACTCCTGATACAGTGTCCGAAATCAGGGTATTACATCTTTAATGACTAGGTGACCTTCAATATTTGAGCGTAATTCTTAGCTCGAGTCAGTAACCAATTCTGTGGGAAATAATATGCGTATATACAGGATGACGTCAAGAACGGTTAGCGCTAAAATATATATACAAAAAATTATCACAGTGGAAATACACAATAATCACCCCACGTATCATAGCTTGACCGTAATGTGGGTCAAATAAATTCGTGGACACAACAAATCCTTATCGATCCATCTTTTCATGTACACAATTACGGACCTCTCGGACACTACCCATGCACTCCTGACCATTTGAATCTTCCTACTGGTTTCCCCCTATATTAGTTGCAACAGATAGATATGTGAATCTAATAGTAGTGCCTTGACTAATAGAAAGAGCCTCTATAATACACAAACATTCTACCCAAAACATAAGAATACCTGACTTTCCATCTCCTCTTTGTGTCCACAAACAGATTATTCTCTTTTCAATAAGTATGAATAAAAGTTACATAACTCTTTAGTTAGCGTTCATTTACGACCACTGTATTATTAAATACTTTCACAAATAACGTCCACTACAAACATATCTCTTAGAAGGATAGGTACAATGAACATAATGGTATAGTCTTAGGAAGCATTACTAACATCTAAATTGAGACCTCAAATAACCATAACCTCGCTCTCATTAATATCTAAGCTTGAAGGACTATCCAGATGCATGTGTTAGCAAGGAATACTCTCACAATGCATATATAGACTTAAAAATTACACAGAAATAAGAATAAGGAAGTACACAAAGGGCTGAGTTTCTTTTAGCATGAGTAAGTTCGAACGTGCAGGATTCAATCTGCCACGAGTTCGCAAATAGGACGCAATTAATGAATACCATTTAGATGTTAATACGACACAAGAAGACAAAAACAAGAAAGTTAAAGCAATATAAAAATACGGTGAGAGTGAAATATGATTTACGAAGCAAACAAGACGCCATAGTCAGACGAATTGAACTTCCATATATCTAGTTTACTAGTGCCGATTAGGGCAGTTCTTACAGCTCACGAGAGCTTCCTCAGTAAACAAGTAAGGGTCTATTGGTTCAGATTATTTTTAAGAACACACGAAGGCGCAGAATACTTTAGCGAAATTTGCGAGAAGAATAGTGCATTAACAGTACTTGACGTGTGAAGTGTGTTATAGAATGGGGTCTACGATGAATAAAAGGCTCTGACCTTCAGATTTCCGCGAATGAGAGTGTGATCAACATGGACTAAAAAAGATAAACTCTACCTTTTATTTTAGCCGATACTCTCATAACAAGTTCATGATGCCTTACGCATTCATCCATCTGCAGGATATCAAGGAATCGCAGAATAAGTTGACTCCTGTTCCAAGAGCTGACGGACACCTCGACCTACCTGCAAAAAGCTCTCGGTCCGATTCAATCCCCTACAACTGGTAAAGATCTTTGAAAACGTAGTCCATTCTTCAACTTAGACCTAATTATTGGGCATGCAACCTGGAAGCATGCTGTCGACAAGATACAGTTGGCTTCACCAAAAACCGCAACTGAGGATGCTCTGGATATTCCGTTAACTGAGAAAACTATACAAAGCACAAATGAAACAAACATGGTGTACTTTATCTATTAGATTCTCTTCGAAAAAGCATTCGATGTAGTTCCAGCCACAGTACTCGCTATAAAGCAAAGTTAAGAGAAGAATCTAGGCGAGAATCTTAAGACTAATTGGTTCACTACATAATGGTTTCAGTCATACTTATGCTGAACCGAACACCCAATACGTCCTCGTTTAGGGGGCACACATCATCGTCACTTTCACTCAAATTCCATCAGGTGTGTGCCCTCAGGGTGCTCCATGACTGGGCACACTTCGGTTAAATGAACAGATATATGATTAAACAAATGTACTATTCAATAATTTGTACACAGTCTCATAATCCTACACTCCTTCATATGCTGATGACACTGCCAATCTTAATATCAGACCGTCATATAAACACACTGAAACTATTTATAATAATGAATTAAAAACATGTATATAATATGGTGAGGTAGAGGCAACAAAACTCTCTCCCTTTAGATCTACTCAAATAAAAACTATTAATTACACTGTAGTAATAACAATTTTTCAATAGAACTCCCCTGTTCAATCTTAAATAGTTACCAGAAGCAATGATAGTTTAATAGTAATCTCGTGTAGATTTCTGTCTGCCAGTTTTCGGGTGAGGTATGTGCTGATTAGACGCAAGCTCTCTATTGAAAGAGCAATTTACATAGTCTTCATTTATGCAAATTTGTTATACCTATGGTCTTAAAACTACTTTGCTATTCCAAACAGTTTTAGATTTGATAGTTCCAAAGATAATATTTTATAAAACTATTACATATAGTTTGATTATCCAACACCTCATCTACTCTGCTTCTCTCAGTATTGGATAATGATGCAACATGGTGGAAATATCTGCTTCGAACCTCTTAATCGTAGCGCCAATAAATGCATAAATAATTCGTAAAATAAAATGTCAATATCAGATGGGCCCCGTAACTACCTCAGTGAACACACAAACTACCCTAACTATATTCAAAAATTTGGTCTTATTGCTGAAACTTCCATGATCATCTTACATCTTAGTTACGTAAGTAATCACGATCTTTTAAAATTCACAAGCGGAACTGCCAATAATGATCTTCTATGGCATAAATCAATAATTTTTAACAGTAAACCAAGTGTTATAAAAAAAATCTCTGATAGCACAAATTTCCCTATAATTAGGGACAAAGCGAAATTCACCTCAACGAAATCTTCGGTGGTAGCTATATATCTCATTATAATAAGAGCATGATAAGTTTAGTATGGATATAATCATCCAAGAAATGGTTCTAAGGAATCACTACCCATGGTTCGTATTCGTATATAAAATATCAGACAACTTCTTATATTATATACTAATACTTAACTCAGATGGAGTATATCCTACCCATCGTAATGTCCTATCTCCAACGATATCAGATATCTCCCAAATAAAAATAATATACATATGATTTAGTGTAAATAATGATTCCGAGTATATACTTATTATTAATAATTTATTGTCACACTGATTTCTCTTAAAATTTACATAATCTAAATGGCTTGTTGTGGAAAGTTATCTATCTATCTACCTATCATTATATTATATTTATTTATATATTTATTTATTTATAATTATTATTATTAATATTTCAATTTATTATTATTTATATTAATATATTTAATTTATATAATGTATAATGTAATTAATTTATTATATTATATAGTATTGAAGACCCATGTGGAATATTATTTTTCTTTAGTTTTAATATTTTTATTAATATATCTTATTTAATACAATATTTATTTTTTATTGTTATTATTCTTATATTTAGTAATGCATATTTATTTTATATAATACGTTTTTAATTAACGTTTCTGTCAGATATATTATTATTATTAAATATATAATTACCTTTTTAATACCTGGTGTTTAAGTTTTATTTTTCAGGCTTTATTCACTTTATTTATTTAATCTCATTTCTAATTATTAAAATTATTTAATTATATTTATTATTCAATTAATTTTTTATTAGTTATTAATTTTTAATTGTTTTTTATTGTTAATTATTATTTTAGTAATTTAATTATTATTTTATATTTATAATTCATTATTTATTATTTTATAATTCGTTTTATATAATGTCTTTTCCTTTTCTAATTATAATTAATATTTATTATATCCTCATTAACTAATATATCGTTGATGTAAGATTCTGTCCTTTAACTATGGTATTATATTATTAACTGATTTTATATAATTTTAATTATCATTTACATTTAACAGTTTTAATTGAGTATTTAATTAATATATCTTACTTAAACTTAATTATTGTTTTCTTATTATTATTAATAATAATTAGTAAAAAATAATATTCAATGTTTACAAATTTTTTATGCAATATATTATGTGTGTTTTATTTATTTAATTTACCTTTATTCTTTTAAATTTATATATATTATTATTATTTTTATTATTATTTAATTTTATTATATTTATTATATATTATATTATCTTATTTATTAAGTGTGATTATTATTGGATATTTTAATTATTTATATATTATATTTTTAATATATCATAATTATTATTATTGGCTCTATATAATAATTTATTAGTACATTTTATTAGTATTATTTTTTAGTTAATTATTATTATTTTATATTAAATTTTACAATATTATATGGTCATCCAAATTTATAATATTAATAATTGAATATTAATTTATTTATTATTTAATTATTATTCATTAGTTTGGATTATTATTATTATTATTATTATTATTTTTTATTATATTTATTTATTTACTTGTATTATTATTATTATTTATAATTTATTCTATTATTATTTTATATATATATTATTTATTATTTATTAATATAATTTATTATTTAATTTATTATATTATACTATTTTAATATTATTATTCTTCATTGATTACATAAGTTATTATTTATTTTTATCTCTATTTAGATATATGTCTTTTAAACGTGTTTGGTGTCTATTATAGTGTGTATTTAAACATTACTTGTGATACTTTATTTTTCTTATCTTTATCTCTACTATATATTTCTTTCATACTTTATTTATTAATTTGTGAATTATTATTAATTACTATAGTGAATTTGGGTCTAATGACTAACACGTGCCCCCCGTAGTAGCCCTCTTTTCTCATCTTTAATTCTACTATAAGTTTTATCTTTTGCTATCTAACTCACTCTAGATATATTAGTAATACTCATAACGAATGAACTCTAAATTAGTGAGATTAAAAATCTTTTTGATATTTGAATTGATTTTGATTATTATTACAATTATATATTATATATTATTTATCTACTTATTGTTTCATTAATGATTTTGGATTAATCCTATTTTTGTACATTATTACTTGTGATGTTTTGAAAATTGAATTTGTAATTTTGATTGTAATTATACTTGTGATTGTAGTTGTACTTATGTAAGTATGCTTATCTAGTGCATCTTATTTATTTACTTTATTACTGTTATTATAAGATATATAATATTATATATATATTAATCGCTATTTAAATAAGATTTTTCAATTCCCACTAATTGATATTTACTAAGAAATACGATGACGTTATTACTTCATATTATATTAATATATTATTTCGTATTATTAATTCATACTTTCTACTTAATCTATATGTATTAATTTTATTATTATTATTATTATGTTCATACTAGTATGAATTGTTATGAATTACTTATCGTTAATATTTTATTAAATGTATGTAATTATCATATCATTTCTATTTAATTCGTGTTTTATTATGTTTATTATTTATTATTATTTATTATTAGCTTAATTTATACTACCCTATCACAATTTCCTCTTAAAATTACTTTATAATACTTATGTGAACAATATACTCACTCTCTCATTTATTATCTATAATTCTTTCTCATTATCTCTCAATTAATATTTCATTATTTATTATTATTGTTATTATTATTATTATTATTGTTATTATTATTGTAAATCATATTATTTTTTTTTTTTTTTATTATTCCTTTTAATTAATATTCTTATTCTAATTATTTCTATATTTAGTGTATTATTCTCATTTATTATTCCTAATTTATTATTATTTCTTTTTCCCTCCTTATTTATATCTTTTAATATCCCTATTATTCACTTATTTTTATTATTATAATTTTTTGTCATACTTTATTCTATTGCATTATTATATATTATTCTTATTGATATATATATATCTCATTAATTTATTATTATTTAAATTTCTTCTTTATATATATCGTTCCATTACTTAGCTATTCACTTATTCTTTATTTATCTCCACATATATTATTAATTATATTTTAATTATTATTTATTATTTTTAATTATTCCAATTATTATTATACTATTTAATATTATATATTTTTTATATTATACTCTAAGCCCCTCTCTATTATTATTGAGTATAATTCGTAACTTCTTATTATTATTAATATTACCTCTCTCTCTATATTATTATATTACCTCTCCTTTTACTCTAAATATAATATCATTTATATTAAGATTTGCTTTGATTATTATATTATTTTATTATATACTCTCTTATTACTATTATTATTATTTTTTTTCTTATTATTATTATATATTATTATTATTTATATTATTATTATTATTATAATATCTACTTATTATTATAATATATTAGTATTTATTATTATTATTATTAACAATCTTAATAACAAGTGGAAAACAACAGTAAGTTACTGACCAAGCGTATATTTCACAGTCGGTAAATTGAAAAAAGCCTAAAGAAAACTCGTAGTAAAACCGCAAATCCTAATACTAGGGAATTTTGCCAGCCTGCAAAATTACGTTCATATCGCCATTATTAATAATTATTATTATTATTATTATTATTATTATTATTATTATTATTATTATTATTTTATTATTATTATTATATTATTTTATTTATTATTATTATTTATTAGTAGTGTATTATTATATTATTATTAATTTTATATTAATTATTATTGATTTATTTTTCCTATTCTATTATTATTTTCTTATAATTTTAACATATATTCCTTTACAGCTATAAATTCTCTCTAATTACTATTATTAGATTCATTAATATATATTAATTAAATTATATATTCAATCTATTTATTAATAATTTATTTATGATTATTATTAATATATCCTAATCTCATTCTGTATATATATAATCTCAGTGTTATATTATTATTATTTTTTTAATTAATTATATACTCTATATATATATATATATATATTAATATATTATGTATATATTTAATTACTTATATTTTTTATACCATAAGTCAATTATGAATTTTTATAATTAATATTTTATGATTTATTATTACCTTACTTATTATTATATATACATTAATTACATTATTATTATATTATTCATTTATGCATTATTTTATATTATATTTATTATTATTATTATTTTTATTATTTTATTAATTATTTCTCATAGTTAATTATTATTATTATTATTTCTCATTATTATCAAAATGTATTAATGTATAATATATTATTTGTATTATCTATCTAATGCCCAGAAAAACCATGATTATATTATTATTATTGTTATCTATTATATTATTATTATTCGACTTTAATTATTTTTGATTTATACATTATTATTTATTTATTATTAATTTATTATATAATTATTATATTATTATAGTACATTATTATTTTATTAGTTATAATAAAATTTTATATCACATTTATATAATTATATATTATTATTATTATTTATCTATTATATTATATATATATTATTATAATTAATTATTATATATTTAGTATTATTATTTATTATTATACATATCTATATATATTCTCAATTAATTATTCATATTATTTATTATTTAATAATTTACTTTATATATATATTGCCTATTTCTCTATTATGTATTTGATCAATATTTTAACTAAGTAATTATTATGTAATTTTTATCACAAATGTTAGTATAATTATATTCTTAGTCTTTTTCTTTTTCGACTTCGATAGAGGTATATAATTATTGATTTTATATTGCCATCTATATATTATTATTATTCTCTATTATTATATTATTATTAGTATTACTCTTATTATTATAGTATAATCTCTATTTATTTATATTATTTTTTACTTTATTATTATTTAATTATTTAATTATTTATTTACATTATTATATATTATTAATTATTATATTATTATTTACATCATATTATTATTATTATATTATTTATTTAATATTATTTGTTATATTTATTGTTTCGATATATTATTATTGTTATATAGTTGTATTATTATTTTACCTATATATAATTATATATATAATTACATTAATAATTATATTATTGTTGGGAGTAATTATTATTCTTTAATTAATATATAATTATTTCATCTCTATCTATTTATTATCATTATTTATATTTAATTTATTTGTATAATGTCAATTATTATTAAGTTATTTTTTGTAAATTTGAACAATCTTTTTCTAATTTGTTTTACTGGTTCTGTTTTAATTAAATATATGATTATTTTTTATTTTTTATAAATCTCTCCTTTTATATATAATTACCCCTATATTTTTACCCTTTTTTATCTTCTGCTTATTAACATTATTGTTGTTATTATGTTTTATTCATTATATTGGTTTTGATCATATTATTGCCATCCATTAATATTGAGTATAAATGAAAAAACATAGTAGCTTACCCTGATCGGATAGTCACATCAAGGTTTTATTACATCATCATATGCTTAAATTTATCATTTATTATAATATTTATACATATATTCTATTGATGTATTATATTATATATTACGTTCATTCTAATATATATTATTCATCTATTAATTTTATTTATTTATCTCAATTATTTATTATTCATTCTTATATATTATTATTATTATCTATTATTAGACATAACATCGCAAATAAAATACTTAACACTTTTTTACTTATCTATTTTATTATTAGTATTTATATTATATCTATTATAAATTATTTATTATGTCATTATTTATTATTGTATAATAATAATACTAATGTGAATTTATTTATTATTATTATATTTCAACATATTCTCTCTCAAATTATGTAGAGGTAATGGTTCTTATAATATTTAATTAATTTATTAATTTATATATTTATGTTTACATGTATGTAATCTTTGCTATATTAAGTCCTAGTATAAAATAAGTGGACTATTAATAAATTGTTCTTCATCCTTAATTTTCCTATTAAAAATGTGATGGCTTATTGTCGATTGTCCTACGCAAATATAGTCAGTGTTGTTTTTTTTTATTTTTTATGTGATCGATCGTACTCACATCTGCCTATGCTCCTGTATGTACTCTCACTGGTCTTTTAAATAATGTTCTTTTTTTCAGCATTATATAGGTGATATATTATTAAAACTACTATCTATTCATTTTTTTTAAGACTTATTTCTATAAACTGGATTGTTATTGGTCGTTATTATGTTAAAGGCTGTGTGAATCAAATAATATTATTTATATATTATAGATCTTTAATTTTTATTTTATTAATCTCTATTTTATTAATTTGTTATTATTTGGATTATTATTTTAAATTGATACTTCACTTTACTATTTCATTGTTATTATAATTGAACATTATTCTTCTTGCTCGTTTTAATATTTATTATTATTATTATTATTATGTGATTTTTTTTTTTTATTTTATTACCTCTTATTACTATTATTTTTATTATTTTTCTATTTTACAAGACTCGATCTTCTGTAAAGAATATGATGTCTTCTAAAAATTAATCTATTATATAATCATACTTAATATAGCTTAATATAATAATAGAAGTATTTTATATATATATATCTCATACTATATATATATATTTACTATTTATATATATCTCGGTTACATTTCTATTATACCCTGATAAATATTTAATGCGAGGTCTCTGGTTTTTTCTTCAGACGTGATATATATACTAATATATATATGGGTAGTATATATTTAATATAATATTATATATTATAATATATTAAATTATTATTTATTATAGTCAATCTCATTATCTATAAAATGTTTAGAACAAACCCTATTTAAACATTTCGAACCTATTGTATTTATACTTGCAATACACAATTTTTCACCCAAACAGGACTCTATGACTTAAGCATAAGTTCTCAGCATAACTAAGCACTACTACTCATTATTTCCAAGCATGACTCACTACGATTCAGAAGGACTCATTTTGACTAAGGATAATTCAATATGATTATGGATGACTCAGTATGACACTATATAATTATTAATGGCTTTTTACGATGAAAGCCTTCAACGAGCCCTTCCCTTTTCTGGTGATAGGTGAAGGTTCGAACACGATGAAATCTGATAAGATCTGTAAGTTCCGTAAATAATTCATTTTTGAATTGAGGACCCTATCTGTGACAATGTAAATGAGAACGCCAATCCTTAACACTGAAGAAATACATAACAAACAAATTAGACAGTTGTGCAGAACATGGGAAAGTCTCAGAACCATGTAGGCGATCATAAGAATGAAATAGAACCGGAAAGTGGGAATGACGCCCATAAAAAAGACAAAATGTAATATACAGATATATAAAAAGAATAAAATTTATGTAAGTTCAACTCTAGACCCGTGGATTGATGTTTATCTTGGTTTCGCGAGAGACTTTATTTCTTTAATGTGGGGTAAATTTATGATGTGTTTATGTTATTGGACTATTATTATTACTGATGAACATGTATTTACAAAATTGGGTAAAGAATTGACCTCTTCCTCTACTCTAGACGCCTATATAAATATAATATAAAATATAAACTAGTATATTAATTTTATGCAAATAAATACAAAGAAAATGACCAAAAAAGTTCTAGACTAGTTGTACTAGGTCCAATATTAGCTTTATATTCATATACTATGCTTGAGGAACTCGTAGGAGGCCTTTTCTGAGATAAGTTAATAGATATATACTAATACAGGTTTCGCGTCAATTAGATAAATTACTCTACTTAGGCGAAAACTAATACATTAAATAATATATAATATATACTACTATATAATATATTATATATATAAATATAATAATAAATATATATTATTAATAAATATTTATAATATATACATAATATATATATATATATATAATATATATATATATAATATTAATATAAATATATAAATAATTATATATATATATAATAATATTATATTAATATAGTTATATTTATCATCGGTTTGAGCTCCTACAGCTTTTCTCAAAAAGTATAAGAAGCAACAAATATATGTATTCAAAATTTACTTGGTTATATAATTTGATTTGGGAGATACCGAGGCATACTGTTATTGAAGCAATACACGTTTAGGAGAAACCGTGTAAATCTCTCAATGCCTCGGTAAGTGTATAATTAGTTACCTATAAATCTTACAATTATAGTATTAGGAAAAAGACATTCACAGGTGAAAGAGGCGAGAAATCACTAACCAAAAAAGACGTTTAAGTCTGTTCTAATCGGTTATTATTATCGCGTATGAATTGTTGTCTTTTTAAAAATATAGACCTCTCGCCAATACCATGAGATCATGAATGATTAAGCTAACGAGAGTTTAGGTCTCGTAGCATAGTGATGACGTTGAATATCTAGTCGGAGATCGAGATTACGTTCATGCGTAGTGAGAGCTAGGCTGTGCGTACGGTACATACTACAATACACATATAAGTTATATTGTATATATTAATTTGATTATTTATATGTATTATTTATTATTATTGATTAACGATTATATATCGATATTACACTATTTGCCTGAAATATGATAGATTTAATATCGTAAAATACACGATCACCTGTATATATTATCAAGGGTTACGTGTTTTTCGTACGATGGATGATTATATATATATAGTATTCTTAAGTTCTGTAAATATTGGCGTTGGCATTAATAAGGGCTTATAATATATATATTATCATATTATGTGACACTCCGACATTTGCTATATATCTACGCGATATGGTTGCTTCTTCGCATTCCGTGATCTGGAATAGTCAAATATATATCTAATGGGATTTTAGAGTTATTATACTGTATGGGTTAATAATTTAATGAGGAATAGTTTATATTTATGGTGGTATGTAAACTCATCGTAGACGAGATTTACAATGCCTCTTAATATTGCGCTCTCCAATATCCGTAAGTAAGGGGAGGACCTACTACCGCCCCTTCATTATACATATATAAAATATCGGATCACAGTAGATTAGAGAAACTGGGGAGAAAAATTTTGTTACAGAATGAAATAGAAGAGAAGAGTGAATAAGTCACAGTGAGATGCGTTTTAGGGTTGAGATAATAGTATTCGACTTGCACGGTATCAAGGACATTCTCAGGCAGGAGGGGGAGGTCGCTCCCACATATGTTATTGAGCAGGAAGGACAGAGAGTATGTTTTGAAAATGAATGTGAGGCAACTGACATAACAGTGAATTGAGAAGAAAACGATAGTAATGATAGTATTAGATTAAATTTAGTAATGTAGAGAGAAGAAAAGCGTGGGAAAAAGAGAGGAAGGACGAAGAGATGAAATATTTCGAATATATGGGAGTTGAGTAGGTGTGAACGCGATCAGAAGTTGGTGAGTGGCACGGTCTGCCTCCGGAGTCACTGTCGCGTTCCGAAATAATATTTTTAAAAAGTTATAAAACTATTTTTTAATTTAATTATACAAAAAAATAAAAAACATGAATTTTTAAAGTTAACCTTAAATATTAATGGATATAAGGAAAACGTATATGTTTATATTGAATAGGCTATTTGCTATATTTTAAACAGAGCATATTGCATGATAGTCTTAAAATATTGTATTTGCTTTATTTACTTCACTTAGAAGGTTATTTCTAGATAAATTAAATTAATGTTTTTTAGAAATAAGAAATATATATATTAAATCAATTGATGACACAAAGTATCATGATATAAAAATAATTATATAAATAAAATTGTTCTATATATAATTGCACTTTCATTGTTTTTATAACTTACGATATTGTCTTATCGGTTTTCTAGGACGATAGCCTAATTATAGCGAGTCACTGTTCTACTTAATATCATAGAATCAACATCTACCAACTCCCTCCTGACGCATGTATAACTTGTAGTATCTAATTTGATCTATATGATTATAAGTCAATTATTTATCTTGAAAACTTGTAAACGTATTTTTAATCATATATCCACTTATAAATAGACATTAATTCACTATATTATCAAACCACATATTATCCAATCAATTTACTATAGTTATATATATATTAGTATATATTAGTATATTTACCGCTGGTGACAGAATACTGGTATATAAGATAGTTTAAAGTAACATTTTTATTTTTAATCAATAATTATAACGTTTTACATATTTTACACTAATTATTATTAATGAGTAATCACGGTAGAGAACTCCAATCCATTAATCTAATACTCCAATACAGACTTCTACGTGCCTTCAACGAAATTTCTGAGGGCTATTTGATATAAGGTCATAACAATTTCATCTATAAAACACCAAAACATTTGTTTTTCAATATCTAATAGTCAAGTAAAATTTAATCAAAATCAATTATAACACATTTATCTAACAATACCAATAGGTGATAATCAAAGGTTGCTCTAATTTGATTTTGCTTTTAAAGATTAATGTATCAAATTTATACTTTAAAAATCTAGTAAGATTCTTTTATACCTATTAAAAGCAGTTAAAGGCACATTTCCTTTAAACTAGAAGTAATTACAATTAAAAACACACCGTGAATTTTTCCAGACTCAACTTTCCGGGGCCAGAAATCCTACACACTTTGTTTGACAGTAGTTGAAATGCTATTTGATTACCCGAAGCCGTGTCAATATTCTGTTTTAGCTTTATAAAACTATTGTAAGTTTTACACATACGCTCGTTACTGACGGAATAGTTGCAGTAATGGCAGTATTAATATTTTATATGTTTATTTCACTTTTCAAATTGTTATATTAGCCACTAAATACAAACACTTAAATAATATTTTTCTCTAAAGGGGCTTGAGATGGACCGGAAGAGCCCTGTGATGTTTCACCCGCTGTATAGGGACTCTAGGGATTAACCTTCACGTGTTCTCATTTTCTATCTAT
Source organism: Trachelipus rathkii (assembly GCA_015478945.1). Classification (NCBI taxonomy): domain Eukaryota; kingdom Metazoa; phylum Arthropoda; class Malacostraca; order Isopoda; family Trachelipodidae; genus Trachelipus; species Trachelipus rathkii. Next base: position 35,482 of record JABUQX010030214.1, read on the forward strand.
TGCGATTTAATTATTGGAGTAAATATTCGTTATCGTTAAAAAAAAACGATATAAAATAACTCATAGGCAACAAGCAATTAACGCACTATATTGCTTAAATAAAACTAAAAAAAATCGAGCATACATATCTATAGCTCTCCTCGCCTGAACGTATATACTATTTGTAATACTATACTTTTAATACATGTGGATATGGTCTTAAGGTACTAAATATTTTTAATCTATAATTAAATATTTGTATAAACGTATATACGTTGTATATACGCATGTCATCATAAAAATCAGTAATCCATAATTTTATTAAAAACCAAACCATGCTATTACAGTCACCAGCATCCGGGTATACACCTCACTAATATATATTATATATATATCTGGATCCATTATATTATATATCACTATGATCTATTGTATTATCTAATTGATTATCTATTATATACTATTTGAATATTCTAAGTCCACATTCGAGTATCATATTATATTGAATAAACATAACATATAATATACAAGTTCTTTTATACAAATCAATCATATGACTATTGTCGTGTAACGTTACACAAAGTTTCATCATTAATAAAGACTTATACTTGAGCATCATTATTGAACTATTTTGACATATATATATTATTTATATTATATTAATTACGCCACTAATGTAACAAACTTAGCACATTTTTAACTTAGGATATATAATAACTGGTTAACGCATAACGTAAGTTTACTCAACACTTATTTGTAACTAAACAAGTAAAGTAAGGCTATATTTAATTAGCGTATACAATCATAATCAGTAACCTATATTACTATACCACTATTCTATACATATCCGTGCTGTATATTGTTACATTAAGATCTGGTATATTAATAAACTATTATAATATTTAATTATCATAAACATTGGTTTATATTATCAATACCATATTATTTGACGCATAAATATGCTGAGCATGTCACAAGTAACTGAGAGTCCACTCAGCTATTCAATAAAAGCTAACAGCGATTAGTCAAATATTTCGTTACATTTGAAGTAGACGATTCAAGCGTTCTACCCTACATATTATGAACACATAAACGTGAAATTTCTGATCATATTACTTAAAACACGAATAACTGTTTAAAGACAACAATCCACTATACATATTATTAGATTTATCCATCAACTTTAACTTAACCTATAATAAATATTAAGTAATCATATACTACAAAGAAAACTTAATGCTTAACGTAACCTATTCTTACTTATTGTCTAGCCCATATCTTCATTACTAAGCATTCATAACGATCGTTAATTTACACTAACTCAGATTAGGATCAAATTAATCTTTAACTAAAATATTTTACTCACAACAGTGGTTATAATTATCATACTCTAGGCAGTACAGAAATATATGCTTAACGTATAAACAAGTTCCTAACATCAATCAAATAAGCTAATATATAATATATCGTTACATTTAGATACTAAGACTATATTTTAAATGTAACAATAAATATTGTAACAGCAGCGATTTAAAATGAGTACTTATTTTTTTTTATTTAATTAATTAATATCACTAGCATTAATATATGACTGTTTATAATAATATAATATACTAAAAGTTATCACATCAACACTTTTTATATATAATACCTAAAAAGAGTAAATGTCAATCTAACGATGTGTAATATGTATTAACAAAAACGTAACTATAGTAATCTTAATTTTTTCAATACAGCATATAACTCTATAATATTAATTAGTATAATCGAGTTATAATCTTATACACTATATAATCCAGTAATCATTTTTAACTATTAATAAATATTTCGTATCACGGGAGCACAGTGGCCTAATAATCTAGTATCTTTTATCCATTTGGGTCCGTCATTTAATGTTTACTTAAAACTTAAATGCTTCAGCAAAGTATCTAACGAAACTGGAGTAATTATTAACAGTTTGCTGCACTGACTGGCTCACTATACTATCAAGGTCAACTGAAAACTAAAAAGTTACCGATGAATTAAAATAAAATTAGAAAATATAATACACGATATTTTACAAATTTCAAGTTATAACGCTAACATAAGCATCATTTATGGACATATTAGAAAATATATGTATTTTTCATAAGGACTTTTATATGACTTAATCAATTAACTTTAAGCAATGGAATAAACGTGTTAGTCATTACTAGTAACAAGTTGTATAGCACACTTAATAACACCTATGATAGATAGTAAACTACACTCGCATACAAAACGTTAACCTATTCCATTCTTCAAATAAACCGTCATATATCATATAAGTCACCCATGGAATATAGAAATTTCATGTATATTAGTTTTTGGTGGGCTATTAAAACGGTAATTTTTTTTAGAATTTAGGTAGAAACCAAAGGAATAATAAATATATATTAAAAATATGAAATATATTATTATCATAAAAATCATCATTGTTATAATTTATATTATCATATGGCAGACTCAATTCTGATTTTAATGAGAGGTGTGAAACCAGGTGGACAAGCATAATGTTTTTATACAATAACTATATTAACATGCAAAAAATATAGTTCTTTTATATACTGTCAAATCTACAATTTAGCGAGTATAATTAAGACTAACGTAACAACGTTTCTTACTTTATATCATAACCCAACATAAACATTAAAACCTGAACTTTAAAGAATATAATGTACAAATAATCCGCTAAAAACCCAAACCATCCATATAATTATATATATATTAATAGTATACAGCACACGATTAAACCACTAACATTAACAAACATTCCGCCCTTTAACAGAACTAGTAAAGCAAAAACCTTTAAGATTGTAAACGTTTAAACCTTAAATATATAACCTCATAACTTATTTCATGCAATACTCTGTACGATTATCAATGTTAATTTTAAACACTTATTCACTCGATATTATGGGTTATATAGAACAAGAGTTTGTTACATAGCATATACCGGTGGCAATCTAGAGTGCATCATCAGAGCCGAGAGAGGGCGAAACAACACCAGGAAGGTATGAGGGGAATCGGTCTTTCCGCAAAGCTCACACTAAGAAAGTGGAGCGTTTAGCACCCATGCACAACATCGCTCAACATCTTTAACAAACACAAAATGATCTCCCATAAAAAGAGCGGGGGTTTCGCATGACGAACCTTCCTGTCTAAACTAGAGGGTGCGGATGAAATTCACTTCAGCGACATATCCGTAGCTCAATCACATAAGGCAGACACAACACGTACTTTCTTTAACGGGCACAGCACTTTATAACAAAAGAGATAACAAAATTTTTATCCTAACATAACATTTAGAAAAGTTAATAATACATTAAGATTTAATAATATAGAGAAATGTGACAAAGTTTATTATTTAGAAAATTCACTTTATAATATAATACGAGATAACAATTATAGAGATTCCTAATAAATGACAGTACAATCAGTGCTATATACTATATTAAATATTATTTATACATGGTTATTTTTTTTTTTTTTACATTATACCTCTATATTTTCAAGATCCAAAAATATGTAATCCTTGTCGCTGTAGCTATTGTGAGTTTGAGATATAATTTTTTTTAATTTTTTTTTTACATTTCCAGGACTAAATTTGGACCAGCATTCCCGTGTAAGTCTATGTAAAGGTTTTGAGATATATAATTTTTTTCTTTTTTTTTTTATACATTTCCAGGACCAGCATTCCACAATGTATTCCGTTTACTGTAGCATTAATAGTTTTTAAGATACATATGACGAGACAGAAATGGAAACGCAGAGACACATATAAAATAATATAAAATCATATAATAAATAATTAAAACAAATATTTAGAAAACATATATTAATCTATATAACAAAAAAATATCTTTAGATAAATAATATATTTAAAAGTGGCAGCCTCTAGAAGCCACAATCCATATCTCAAACTATACACTACCGAGAAAATGCAATATACATTGCTGGAATCTGCAAAATGTTCTCCGAGGAAACTGTAAAAAAAAAAAAAAAAAAAAAATCATGTAGAATTTTTTGGTAGAAGATAAAATATGTTTCTTCCGATCATGTAAATTTGGCATCATTCATTAAAAAATAAATATAAAAAGTTGACAATAAAATTAATGTTTTTTGGGGGAGAGGTGCTGGACCAGTATATAACTACCCTATCACTCATAATATACCGCGCAGTCCCTTAACCCGATTCATACAGTCACTGTGATTCTATTATATTGGTGATTATGATTTCAAGTTACTAATATATTTCAAGTATCTATATTTTAGTGACATACATATACATTAGTTAAAAATTTATGTTTCTTTTTATGATACTATAACTTATATTAATCTATTATTATACTTATTTGTTCTAAAAGTCTTGAATAAGTAGCAATTTTTATGTAGGGCTGAGCCGTGAGAGCGACAGAGGAACACATAAGCATTTTGAGATAAGGGAGGAATCGTATTTTACAACACAATTACTACGAGGAGGCAAGGAACCCGCACAGCATCAACGCAATAAGATACATGAGCGAGTGATCGTGAGTAGATGTGAGAGAACTCCTCCCAGACATAGGTGGAGCAATTTATAAACTACTCGCGTATCGCAAGATATTTCACCCGGAAGCCGATAGACTACACTCGATCTCTGCACTGAATAATAGCGTTGTCACTATACTGATCAAGTTAAAGTATCTGACTAACTAGGTCAAGTCAACTATTTGGTGGGTATGACTATTGGGTTTCATAAAAATATATATAATATCGAGAGTCAATTATATGATCTCATTTTACTTGAATCAAGAAGTGAGCGATAATAAAAAAGCTTCACTAAATCGCGCCTTATACCTATATGTGAATTTCATCAAAAACTCTATTGACAATATGATGTAGTATACACTAACTTTTTTTAATCACTGAATCTCAACTTGAATTGACAGCTATAATAAGAATTTTCCTATCGCAATAGGAGCAATAGTTCGATCATTCCGTCTTCGTGAGCTATATATACATGAAAGTTTTTTGATAGACTATTCTTATTATATTTTATTAATATAAATGTATCATTTTTTATATTATAAGTTTCTTGGTGCATAATCTATATCTTATATATCATTCTAACAAAAACGTAGAGCTCTACACGGTCTCGATATTACTTTAACATGCAAAGGCATCCAGCAAGCGCTTTATGGCCTTCATTCCGACACGGTGGTAGCGTGAGCTTGAGAGGTCTCTTTTGGATAGAGATATGGATGTGGCTTCTAGCGGTCTGACCCTATACAACCCAGCGCGTTTTAAAGCACAAATATATTTTACATACCTCACTTATAGTCTCGGGGAGTGATCCTCCCTGCGCTAGTGAAGTTCAACTACTGCACTTTTTGCTATCAAGGAGTAGCGCATTTATACCCCCCGTATTGTATAGGGGTGTTTAGTGTTCTCTATATGTTTCTGAAGGTTAATGGGTGGTTTGTACTTTTAGAATATCACTTATAGTAACTTAGTTAATATGACTTAAACTGTTATTAATTTCGTAAGTTTAAGATATTACGATATATTTTATAGTTTAAATATATTTACATAAAGACAATATAATAGTAATAATAAGTGATGATAGATAACATATGATTTGTTAGAGAATTGATATGAATTTTTTGTAAGATATAATTAAATCTCTATGTATTGATTTAATAACATGATCGCTTGATATTGTGTTTAGAACGTGAGCTAGGTTGAAAGTTTTTGTATGAATAATGTTAGTAATTTATTGCCGCTATAGGACAGCTGGTGTTGCTAATATGAAATTCTTAACATAAATATAATTTTCAGTTAAGGTTACCTTTCTGAGCCATAGGGTGCTCACACTGTCCACATACCCTATCGATGCAAAGGTAGGGGAGATCGCTGACGTGATAAAACACACATAATAGAGATAGATAAATGATTGTCAACTGTACAAATATTTATCGAATGTGTGTTAAGCACAATTATCTTTCCTGACTATATCTCGCATCAATATACTAATAATGAGAATTAAATAGGCACTTGAATGTGATAAGAAATTAACGTCACAATGCTAACGGCTAGCATAGTACGACAAATGACCGTTATACTAAGTATTCTGCTCGACAAAAGAGTGATTGAGTATGGCATTAAAAATTTTGGAACTCTCCTCAAATCTCACATCCGGAAGTACTCACCAACACCCCCATAATTCACTCCCTCCCTTCCTCTTTATTATTATTCTACTTCTTTTTTTTTTCTGCACTCTCGTCTCATCCTGCGAAGGTGTAATATAAAGATGAAATACCAGTTAGTCTGAGCTGTTTTATACGTTGATCAGTAGGCAAGAATTATGCAACTCAGCTTGCATTTCTCATGCTGATTTATATTCAATAGCAAAAGATCGATATTAGGAACTTGTGGGCTAATATCGAGGGAGAAGATAGTTCACTTTAACATATTGATGAGTATTTGCAAATTTGTTGCTAATCAAAAACAATCATCAAATAACAACATCAAATGCAACACACAATAGCAATATATACAGTACGATAGAGATTTAATAATGAATATATGATATTAAAGCTTATTAATATTAATAGATTGCAAATTAAATAAATAATATAACATTCATAAAATTATACCAAGTACGATTTATGTTAATAAAGCATATAATTAATATCGTAGTTAAATGATATATAAAAATGAAAACAATAATATATTATATGTTATAAGATCTGTTTAATTTCAAAAAATGATTATCTTAGAAAATTCATATGGGTAAAGTTTAGAAAAGATGACAAATTAGCTCACAATAAAAGCTGAGGTAAGCAATGGCGAAGCGGTGGTTAGAAAGGTGTAGTATGAGGAGTAATACCTTATGACGTGAGATGGGTTTGAGTTTATGATTTACTGATTTATACTGATTTACTGCTTTATTTATACCTGGTAGTAAATTATTTAACTTATTAATTTTTATAATATCTTTCTTTAAAGAACTTTATTATTTTTTATTGATTAATTTTTAGAATATTTTATAAAATATTAATTATGTTTTTATTGTTTTTGCTTTTTTTGGTTAATAACTTTGTATTTTAAATTTAGTTTAATATCGCATTTGGGGGAATTATGATATATTATTTCGATAAAGCTTGATATGAAATTTTATTATTATATGTTAAAGTGTTAAGTAAAGTTAATTGATTATGTACTAAATTATAACATTTGTTATATATCTGTTACATCATACATAAAATGTTAATTTGAGGGAGCTCTGGTGGTGTTTACATTTATATGGTGATTGAGTTGTGAAAAAATCCACTAAGTATGTGTTTGTGTGTGATTAGGGGGTGCTAAGAAGCTTTATATTTATTAGGTTTGGTTTTAGGAAATGAATTTAGACGATTTATAAGTTTAGGTATATTACAGTTAGGGTGCCTCAAAAAAATTAATTGGTAATTAGCAAACTTACCCTGAAATAGATTATTAGAAATGAATCGATCACGAAGATATATAGTCGAATCGGCATCACACCATGGGATGTTCGCAAATAACTTAGGAAGATATATAACGGCTATATTATTTGTATATGATAATTAAATGATTAAATGTATTATATTAACTGTTATATGTATAAAGTCATACTAATAATTATATACGGACGGTAAGTTATCGTTAATATGTTTAAATATTAGAGTTTATATATCAGTACGTATGGTATAGTATATGTGTTGAATTGGGATTTTAGTATATCCTGTTTGTTAGACTTATTAATATTTCTTAGTTCAGGTTATGTTATTGTTAATATATATATTTAATTTAATATGTATTCATATTACGTGTTTATTACGTATTTTAACTAATATATATATCCTAGTTATTATTATTAGTATATATATAATAATAGTAAATACTTATATTTATTTTGTGTATTTATTAAATTGTATTTTTGAAATATAAACTTATGTTACTATATGTTTATTTATTACATATTTTCGTTTGGTCTGTATGATAATAAACCAATTTTTAATGGTAATTTCTATGATATAAATTTCTTGTTAAATATTTATACTGTTAATGTATAAAAAATGTATTATCACGTTATATTATATTATGCTTAAGAGATTATGGTTTTGGAATATATTATAAAATACATGAATAGGTTGTACGTATATAATTTTTTGTCATGGCAGTTTGTTAGTTCTTTACAGGTGTTATATTGTGGACCTATTTGTTATATAATGACTTATTATATAAATACTTTATAGTTTTTCTTATCGCGTGTCAAGTTCGCGTGATAGGAGGTTGGTGGGCAGTATAGGCCGCCATTAATTGATAAGCGGAGGGCAAAGGCGGGCAATTTTTTGCGCTTTATTGTTAAATTAAAATATCTTGCTCTTCTTAGCTCCATTAGTGGGAGCTGAGATTCTAAATATGCGACTATCTTGCTCTATATTTGCGCTCACACAACTAGATGGATAAACTTAAGAATAGCGGTATAAGATGGCGCGAAATTGCGCGCTCAGTTGATATAATTATTCGGTTTTTGTCGTTGATTTCGAGCGTCTCTAATTTAGTTTAGACATGTTTAATCCTGTTTTAACGAGACTATTGTTGTTTTAACTTGTTTAATATTGATGTGTAGATAACTTTAATTTACGTTATGCAATTAAACTTACTAGTTTGATTACAGATAATTTAATATATATACTAAATTTATAAACCATATATACTGTTGTGATAAATTTTAGTGAACTGTTACTAAGAATTATATAGTATATGTCATAATATTTAGTATAAACAAATAAATCAGTGGTTGGATATTTTCAAGATTTGTCATTGCTATTAATTTTATTTTAAACTTAATAGATTTTCACTGGTACTTACTTATCCCCTAAAATATTTGCTAAGTAAGATCACCTTAACTTGTTTATTGGATTATCTTTATACTCATTTCCCTGATCGAGATAGTGACAGCCTATCATATTAGACCTTTTATTATTAATCATTTATTGGAGTAAGTGTAGGATACATTTTGTTTTAATATGTTGATATTATTATGTATTATAATATATATTATTATTCATTATACTGTGAGTTATATTATAGTGTAGATAGTATTAGGTTATTGTTATAGCCAATTTAATAAGTTTATTGGTTATTGGTGATTAGCGATTAAACCTTTTATGCTTTGGTGTTTAAATTGGGAATGAAACAGATATGAATAAGTGTCTTACGGGGGAAAATAGAGATAATTTGTCTTAACAGCGTGTAAAGTCGTCATCGCGATAGTGTGTATAACGCATGCAATTTATTGAGAGTTGTGATTACCGCTATGTGTGTGATATGGCTTGTCGTCCATTGAAACTGAAATAAATAGAATGGTCAAGCAAGTTATGAGTCTGAGATAATATTGTGTGCTGTCATCTTGAGAACGTACTTTCTGTGTCTGTCAAGAGCAAGAAGTAGTAATATTCGTGGGACAATTACTGTATGATAGCACAGTTTGATTGCAAAGAAACGGGATTGAATGACTGTTGCTTAATAGTATAAAATAAGAACCGTTTCAAGTCTTTTTTTAACGTAGTTACTGTCTAATATAATTTTACCATCCTTTCTTAGCATCTTCAATTGCTGTGTACTGCAATTGAAGGAGGGTAAAGCGGGCAGAGTGCTGCTTAAAGCAGACTCAGTGGAGAGATACCAATTCAGAGCAAAAGGCTAAAACAGATTCATTCGAGCTTCGAGAGGAGTATATATTATAAGCATCAGTAGGCATCCTGAGTTGAGAGTATTAAGTAATTAAGGTAAGGGTTTTATATTGTTAAGATCTATATTAGCAAAAAGAACATACAATAATAAGAACAGAACTAAGCAACTAGAGTGGGGCTTCATTTCGAGATCTGACTCAGTCATATACTCCACTACCCAACAGCGTCATGCTGAATATTCCTACAAAGCACAGTGCTTGGGGCTTGTCAATATTGTCTTTGATATCTGAGAATTAACCTCAGTCTCAATTTTGGCTTTAGCAAAACAAACTAATGATATGGGTTTATTGTAATATCGATACCCAAACTCGCCTTGTAAGGCTACATCCAATGCATTAAAATCTACTTATGGTTTACACGTGTGATGACCGGTTTTGTCTTGTACATTTGATTTCTTCTTAGTTTGCATTGTAATCGATACATGTCTCATAAGCTTAACTTAATATTATTTTGACAATACTATGAATGAAAGACACTAGCCATTTGGCTTCTTCAAATCCTATTGATTTGACGGGATTCCAACCCATTCAATAAACGAACTCTAACCTTTCTTTAAATGTTGTCAAACGAATCAGCGCATCAACTTAGCCCCTACTGGCAACGATCATCTATCAAAGTTTGTTAACACCTATTACGAATGCCATGCTTTTATTCAAGATGCGCTGCTTTCTCTTTATTTTCTTATTGAGGCGTCTGCTCCACCTGGTTCACGATGACTGTAGATTTAAAGTCTTCTCCACTAATGTAGAATTAGTTATTGATCCTGTATCAATAGATGTAATATTTTTGATTTTTATTCATGAAAAGAAAAATACATAAAATACAGAAAACATTCATAATACTTACTCTCACCTCTATCAGTACTATGAGCTCTTCTACATAACCCAGAATTAATAACATTAGATCTGCATGCTATGTTCACTTCTCTCTAGCATATTAAGTCTTTTCTTAAATAAGGGGCCAAACTTTTAATACTCTAATTACTGGCCTAACATAGCTTTTAATAGTCGATATGTTCAAGTTTAGTAATTACTGAAATCTTGTTCTTAGTAGAACTCATCATGGGGCATTTATTATTTGACCACCTTTAGTATAGCTTTATTTCTAGATTCCAAAACACGATTAGTCTTAACTTCTAAATAACTGCTTTATAATCACCTAAATTTTTCTTGTCACGACTCAAGCCAATCTCCATTCATATCGTGTTAAACTTTTATTATAACCTAGGTGATAGAACCTACAGACTTTTACTATTAAAATCATTGCCACTTATCTGCCACCCAAGAAGTTTATCAATATAATTTTGAATTTTTATACATCTTCACTATTCCTAACTGAGTGTGGCCACTTTAGTATCATCTGCAACTTAGAAAACCTTGCATTTAAGTCCTCTGTTCTAGTAAGTCATTTATTATATGTGAGGAACAATGTGGCCCCAGCTACTTGAACTGTGGGACAACGCCTCTTCACTATTCCCATTATGATTATCCCATTTAGTTGTACACAGTTTTCTTATTTCGCAACCACTCTGTTAATCAACATGTACCACTTGGTCTCACTATAGTAACGCACTATATTGCATAAACTTTTTCATATGCTCACACTTATTTGGAACTTTTATAAATAAGCTTTATAAAGGTTATCTCATAAGAGTTGAGTTCGAATATCAGTAGAATCGGATTTTTCGTAGTGTCGATACTAGTTCAGAAACTGTATTCCATAGAGAGGTGTCTGACATGATACTACCCTTTAACGAATGCTGGAGTCATTAACAATGACCTTTTATCTTTCTAGATATGTTCTCTATTGACCTTTCGTAACTTTTCCAAACCTTTACAACAGAAGATGTAAGTCTAAACTGCCTATTGTAATTCCTCAACTTCCTTACTGTTAATCCATTCTGTTCTTATAATCTGGTCACAACATATGCCTTTTTCCTCATCGGTTTACTTGTGTACAAGTAATATTGCTATAGCTGAATCGTTAAAAATCAATATACTAGTGCTCTTTGCAATTGTGGGGCTTAACTACCCTTTATTCTGAATTTCATAATTCATTCAGTGTCCATCGTGACTTCGTGTTACTTGGATTAATTGAACTAATAACGTTAATATTTCAGTTTTACAATTGAAGATATACACTGCAGAAATTCAGGTTAATTACCTGCATTTACAAGAACTATAAGTTCTCTGACTAATTTTATATTGATTCTTTCTCTTTTATAAACTCGTTTGATAGAATTGCGAGAATAAGCTGTAAAACAACTGTTGACGCAGAGTTGCTTTAACGTGAACCACTAAATTGTTTCTCAATTTTATATGAGCCAAATTGGTCTCTAATTTCATGACTTTTGAAAATTTATAAAACAAAAAACTGCTATCATGTTTCTTGAGACTTATTATACTTGCATAAAAGATTTAATTTACTGCTTCCGTTTGCCTTGCTTATTGACTGGTTAAGTTTAAATTTTCTATTTTTTATTGCTATAATTTAATCACTTCCCTATTATTGTACCTTTATTTTCCTATAGAATTAAAAGGTATTATCTAGTTGTCATATTTTGCTTCTTCATCTGTACTATCGAGAATCCAAACAGTATTTCTCGCCACTAGAATTCAAGGTTTTCTTTTAAGAACTATACTCGAGACTGAATATTCATTTACTATGATGTCTTAAAAATGATTCCCGACATGATAAAACAGAGTTTTTGGATATCATGTTAAAACTCGTTTGATCGCCAGTCAGGTTCTACTAAGCAATGGTCTCGAAGAATTTAGTAAAATTAGTCCGATTTCGCATAGAGTCAGTAGATTACTTTGTGCTTATTGAAGTGCTATGATTATGTGTGTACCCTAATAGAGAGAGTCTAATTTATATTATGTGGTACTACTGGAGTAGTGGTACTAAATTCTCCTCACAACCTAGTCTCTATCCACCAATCTTCATCATTAGTTTTAAGTTTAATGTTCTAATAAAAGATGGTGTTGTGTTTGGACAATACTAGGATAATAAGTTGTATAATACTATATATCAATTTTTGAATGATATGCAGAATAACTACGATTAGCCAATGCTTTGAACAGGGAACCAGATGAATGCAGTGAAAATTAAAAAATCACCAATAATGACTATACCTTTTTCATTACTGCGGCATGATCTCAATTTCTTTCACAATTTCAGCATCTCATTCTGGACTGCAGGGCGAGGTAGGAGTGGTGGTATATAAATTGGTCTTTGATTATATTAGTTGTTACTTTATATGACTTTATTGGTTAGTAGATGTAAGGAAAATCTACCACTACTTAGATTCAATATCATTCGTTTTATATTTTAGAAGTGAGTTCAGGTTCTCATAAGTAAGCAAGATTAACGAGTAGTTTAATACATATAATTCACACAATTCTAAGCAGTAACCTTCTTTCCTTACTGATATAATAAACAAAGGAGGGAATATAACTTTCTCATATTTCTATATTGTCAATTATTCCAAAAGGATTTCCCAATCTGTTTCCGAAATTACAGAAATTAGTTTATTGCAATATATGATTATGTTTCAACAGGAGACTCGATTTATGGTAATTATTGTTACTATCGGCTATCTTTTTATTTCTAAGGCTATGGGCATTTGTGTAAAAAATAATTTTTAATTGCAAATGCTGTATTTTTATTGCTACTGTATCATATAAACTGTTATACTACATAGTTGTATTTATCCCCACTATTTACAGTTACCATTGCTTTATTATTTGTTATCCAGATTTATGGCTCCAGTCACCCCAACTTACTAGTCTGTTTTGCTAAATGCAGTCTTCAAATGAGTACTGAAAAAGCTCAACACGCTTACGACTCAAGTGAAACTCCAATTCTGCTGCAAAATAGATCTTTATCCAAATTCTCTCCACAAATCCAAAACTAATATTTTTCTGAAAAAACTATACATTTGCTCTATTACCTTCTTACTAAAGCCCACTAGCCCATTATCCTGACTGCACCTAACCTAGTAAAATCCCGTAAATCATGCTACCTTCTTTCTCATCTTAGCTTCCATCTTCTGATCAACTCACTATTATGATCTTGTATCAGAATGAGAAGGTTCTTGATCTGGACCTTACTTAATGGTGGATAGTGTGGCTTGATGTCTAGTAGGTAACTATTTTGTTTAACCTTGCTTTATGGGTAAGTCGTCAAAACTACAAGTTCTACTATCCTCTTGATTCAAAGTTTCTCAATCAACTGTTAGTATTTGTCAAACCCTATTTAAGTTAGGTTGAAAAATTCTGACTCACCGAATATACTTATTCGAATTTGCACACACCCATTCGGTACAATTCTTTCAGTCTGTAGATCAATAGATCTACCTTGATTTAGATTTCTTTGGTCAAGAGTTTTCTAGGGAGGGGGAATGGAAATAAGTTCGTATTTAAGGGGTTTTTTGAATGTGTAGCATAGAGGTCTGCCAATGAAGACTATTACTTGATCATGTCTTTGCTTTTAGGCCGTTCTGAAATACTCATCATGTTTATCCATAATGGGCACACGTCGTGGTATATCACCATTTTAGTAACCCATCATATGGAAAACTAGTGATCGACTCTCTGTTTACTCTTCACATCCCTTTAGAAATGTCTTAATTGTTTTTCTCCCTACTTTTTGTCTGTACAGCTCTTTTTTTTAAATTTATTAGTTCTGAGCAGGGATGGCAATGAATGTTTGTTAGTTTTATGGTGTAGTGTTTGGATGTAGTGGTTTGATTTAAGTGCAGCAGATTCATACTCTCTTATTAATGCTTTTACGGCGACTATTGTTAATATATCGTTGGTTACATTTTTTGATTATATTTTTATTATCTCTGATTTTTTCTCGCTTTTGCCTTAGTTAAAATTCATACTAAAGAACTAGTCCTTTCAAGTTCAGATTATCCCATTCTTAATATCCCTCCTCTTCCCATCATTGGGTACAACGCCTACGAGAAAGTTGTATTCGCTAAAAGCTTCGGATGCTTTACCGATGGTCTTTGATCTAATTAATTATCTTCTTCGGGTTGAGTTTAGCTTCGGACCATCTTTTCCTTAGGGTTATTGTAACACGTTACCATTTTCACTCTAGCGTGGGCAATTCCTTTCTTATGGTCAAATCAACATATTTCGTTAGGTTCATTCAAAGTCACTATTAGGTCAGTTGAAGGCATAATTTTGACTAATTCCTTAAATCAATTCACAATCTTATTAGAGTCAACAATATCAACAGGGTGAAGCAATTCACAATACTTTTAAATATTATTAACTTACTAACTCTCCTTATTCAAAATTTTTATCCGAACAATATTGTTTAATAATGTATGAAACTAAAGAGAAGTACATAAAACATCACGTCTCTTTACAATATATGTGGTTTAAAGGAATTTAAACAGTAAGGTGAGGCCTGCAATTTAGCTTAGGCTCTACCAGGATTACTCATAAACAAGTTTGAATTATAGGTAATTATGGTACCTAGCTATAGTGGTTTGATTAGGCTACGGGCTATATTTTATTGAAAGTGAATTAAACTTTTATATCAGTAGGCGGGCTTTCACGTGGAAGTATACGTTGTAGAAATAACGTTCAACGCTAATTATTCTTATTTATAATTTATTTTGATAATATATTTATAACCAATTAAATAAATAAACATATGTTTGTTCTATCCATAAATTACAAAAGTAACTTATACACACTTCAATTATAAATCCTGCAACACTTAACTACAGCAGAAGGTAGACAAATAGGATACAGAATGGTAGTGCACGTGGGGGGGAAGAGGGGGTTGCTGATTAATCTATACAGGAAATTTCTTAACTATTTATAGCCATTGAGGCTGGGTTTAAGGTCTTGATTTTTAGTGAGATTTTTAACACTAAAGCTTTATATACTGTAAAATCTGGAAATTAATTGAAAACACGTTATATCTTCTTTAATTCGGTAATTTATTAAGTAAAATAAATTCTGGAAATTAACTTGAATAAATCACGTGGAATGCATCACAAAATAATAAGAAATGTTTATTTTCATTTTCCCTACAGTTATATAAATATAGATTTCGCGGTGCTCCCTTCTCCATTTTAGCTTAATTTTCACTCATTTTGTTATTGCTATTATTTACATCAGGATTATAGTTAAGTATACGGTATTGATTTATGGGGGACAAAAATAAGAAAACTCACCGGTTAGCACTTCTTGACAAAAACGGCTAGTCCAAATATTTTACTTAGATAGAACATGAAACTAAGTTAAGCTAAAAAAATATTTCCACAATGTAAACAGACTTAACAGTTGTATATTAGTGTTGTTCAGACTAAACTTCCTATCTTCAGCATCTTATTACTTTTGGCTTTAGATATCTTCCATTCTTTTAATACATTAAATATTTTTGTACTTAACTCAAGAGTTTTTCGCTATCAAGATGACATTACCGGGTCATTAATTCACTATATTGTGAGTTGAGTTCTTGTATTCGTTATTAGTCCTATTCCGAATGTTTTATTAACTTGGCAATACCTGGAACCGGTGATTTTCCACCCAGTGGGACTCAGCACCGTAACCTCCGAAAGAAAGTTGCACGAGGATCTTGAAATGTCATGCATAATCAAGGAAGGCTGCCTTTAAACCAATATTTTGTTTTAATGACCATTCAGTTAAGTATCTGCTGACATCCTTCTCCTACATCCACTACCGATTAGACCTCTACTATTGGATCGTTCGTGAACAATACTTACAGGAGTTTTCAGGGATACGGGTTCACTGATTAATTTTGCGAATACTTTAAAGAGCCATCACTTTGCGCTCCTGTCCTTGCTCTAGAGATTTTATCCTGTCTTTCTCAGATCTTCAGCTCACATCTTAACCTACAATTTAACGTGATTTTCACTTTAAAAATCACTTTTTGTACTCATTCTTAAGGTCAGTAAAAATCCGTTTATGAAATATATAACGTATGCTTGGAAAAAATTATAACTCCAAATGAATTAAGTGAAACAACTAATAAAAAATTTATCTTCATGTGTGCTGCAGTACATTTCTAAGGTAATCGTATGCTAAATTTTCTCGTCCATGCCCTTCTTCGGGTGCTGGCCTCATCATCAGAAACGGGTGACGAAGAGGAAGAAGAGCAGGCACCGATTGCAGAGATAGTGGTGGCGCTTGAAGAGAAGAGAGCAAATTAGTGACACATCCCCATGCATGAGGTTCATGCAGACAAAATCTCTCCACTAGAAATCTGCTTAAGAACATGATGCAGCTAAGGCTAACTGAACATGCGGTGTTACTTGCCTCCTACAGCATAAACATCTTGGCTACTAAGGATGTTTCAATGTTCCTCGCTGGTCCTCTGGTACTAAGATCCATTTAATAAGACACTATCTTAAGCATTTTGTTTCGACCTAAAACAGAAAAACCTACAACTTGCTTGGAGAATTTAAAGAAGAGTTGGCCGTGAGCTACACACAACTGCTTAAAACAATCCAGAGTGCTTAATCGCTTGGAACTTCCCATAACGATTCTATAAATAGACCTGTTTAAGAACCTTCGATGCCTTACTAGGACACAACTGCAACAACATTTGTGTGGAGTCAAAGTTGTGTGCGCCAGTATTAAAAAAAGGATAAGGATGGTATTTGCGGAGGTCCCTAAAAAGCGAAATAAATGGCGCTATTGCCTAGGTCTTGATATTGTTGCAGGAAAGAAGAAATGCGTCCGCGTGAGTACTAGTGCCTACCTCTCCTCCTTCAAGACAAATCTGCTCAGGAAATGCAACCGAAGTGAAGATCCAACTAATGGACCAAATAACTTACGTCAACTACTTGCACAACTAACCCAACAACGGTCCGCACATCAAAGGAAAGAAAAGACGCTTTGAGCAACCGAGGTTTAGCAGTTTACTCGTTTGATCAGAGTTGACTACTCTCTATCTATGGCAACACTTCTGCATCTACTATTCCAACTACCGAGTGCTACGTAGGTTCTCTGAGGGGTAAGTACTGATACATGCTTACAAATGATATACCGCAATGACTTGCTGACTGGAAAGTTCAAGATATATCTTATTTAGGAGATGCGAATGTATCGAGTACAGTGGAATGGACGATGTGGAAGTCCGGCACTGAAGTGATGGGAGCAGCTCTGCCTTTACAGTGCGGAGTGTGGGAAGTTTCGTTATAGAAGGGTCTAACAAATTCAAGATCTCCTATGTAATTGTTATAATTATCTACGTCTTGACGATGTAGCTATATTGTCTATACATCACCTAATATAATGTTTTATCTATTATATATTAATGATTTATAATAATGTATTTTATTTGACCGGTATTGATTACCCATCTGTTGCAAATATTTTAATAGTAACTACCAATTTAATATGAATTATTAATCTTGTATTAATAGTTAGCGTATATTATTATCATATTAATAACTATATATCGTATTATATACTACTAGTTATATAAACAAGAAAATCTTAAAGTTTATATATATATAATGAACGTAATTATTATTTAATAATTGAGTAGTATATATAGATCTCTAAAGATATTATAGATAGTATAAACAGGATATGGGTAGCGATAGGGTGTGCGTATGTAGTAAGGAAGCAACCCTATCAACTAAGTACTATATATGATTATAATATATAATAATATTATATATATATATTATATAATATATAAGTATATATTATATTAATATAATGTATAGTTATATTTATGGTTACGTATACTAGTTTGTACAAGAAATCTTAAAGTTTATTATATAATATATACTATTTATTATAGTATTTTATATATGTATGATGATTATATATAGTTTTGTTAGTAATATTAGTATATTATATATATTAATATATAATATATAATATTAATTAATATTTTATATTAATATAGCTGCAGAACGATTCTCATACTCAGACTCTTAAGAAATGTTATACTTGAAACTTTAAAATGAATTTTGCTTTATTAATTATTCTATTTCTAAATATTTAAGAAAGTGGAAGGGCCCATATATCGCAGTCACCTCTGAGGAGAAAGTGTGGACGCATCTTGGGACTATGCTAGTTGCATATTTATATGTTACTCCACATGTAACCCGACCTCTCACTAGTAACTTCAACTTGTCTTAACGTTTGAAATAACCAGAGAGGAGTCTGATGACTATGTTATTAAGTATAATACATAAACTCACCATTACCTAATAATAATACAAACCAGTACTCACGCCGTTGGAAAAGGTTGTTTAGGGAATCAAGAGCAGTCTTAGAGGATAAATCAAGTACATAAAGTACGGGAGCCAATGGCATCTGCGTTACATAGTTAACAATAATTAATTTATAACTCTTATACCTTATAAATTTTTAATATTCTTAACACTTAATTACCAGAAATGCATAGAGAAGAGCGAGGAGAGATTCACAGATATGAATAACATTAATAAAGTTTGTACTCAATTTGGTATTATATATAATATTTATATCTATTCAATTAAAATATTTCAAATATATATCTTATTTAAATATATATCACATTTACACAATATATTTATTTAAATTATATTATTAGTCAGCATTTATAAAATAATTATATGTTAGAATTTAAAAAAACAATTTAGTAACTTTATAGTACCAACCAAAAATGACGTTAATAATAATGAGAGCAGACATAGTCGCATCTACATTATTATTGAAAAATTTGTGCGCATCGAGTGCCGCTTGCGGACAAAGTTTTTCCACTTTGCGCTTATTGCTTTGCGCAGCACACTATTTACACGGTGAGAGAGGATTAGTGCAAAAGAGAGCGCACGAAAACCACTGCTAATTAATATTAATATTAATATATTAAATATAATTATTATTAGGTAGGCAATTAATTTGATTTTCTAAATTTTAAATATTACATTTAATTAATTATTAATATGTAATTATATATTATATAAATCAATAATAATTTAATATTATATATAATTAAACTATTAATAAATATATAATTCTTTAATATTATTATATATATAAAATATATTATACATATAATAAATTTTAAATATTATTATACATATATATAATATATAATATAATTAATTATATATTATATATATAATATAATATTATAATTAATATATATATATTTAATATTATATTAAATATAATAATATATTATATATATATATATAATTAATATATTTTAATATATTAAATATTCATATTTTTAACTCTACGGGTTTGGCTCCCATCATTGTGCCATTTTTATTTCCGGTATATCTCCAATGTGTAACGGGAGTAGCCATATTTTCTTCATCTGAGAAACAAATTATGCTGATAGGATTTATTCATCATACACTCACCATAGCCCATCTTTTAACACATATATGAAATATAGTAGCCTTGTGTTATGTATTCTAAGGATGGTGCTATCAATTTTCCGAAATTTCAATAAAAAAAGTTTACTTTCAAAATACCACTAACGATATACCGGATTGAGTAAGATTTCACCTTAAATCCAACATATTTATTAGGCCCAAAATTAGATATAGACGCCTCTTATATATACAGAATAACTGCTTCTTTCAAGATCTGTACCTCATGTATTTATATTATATTATCTAATTGAGTTAAAATCTGCTCCTCTTACACCTCTCTTCCATATTATTTTTATTTTTATTTATTATCCTCTATCGCTTACACTATTATCATACTTCCCTACCACCTGCATCCATCAATCATTTTTATTTATACTCTAGTCTATTATTCCTTTCTCGGTACTAGGCCTCCATTATATCTCTAAAAGCCATTCTCTATTAATATTCGGTATTTCCTACTGTTATCATTATCTATTTCATGTGGTTAAAAAGGAAAATAAACTAATTTATACCTTAGTTAAAAGTGGCCTCATTAGCACAGGAAAAACGAGCGAGGCAGCAGGTGAATTGCTAACAGGAGCTATCTCCAAAAATCTTTTTAAACCGTAACTGCAAACGTGAGAGATATTCTCGAATTCACTTTATATTTATATATATATAACATAATAATATATTATATCAATATATATAATATATATAATATATTAAATTATATATATTAATTGATAATTAATACTATTAATATATATATTTAATATAATATATTATATTACTATACTTATCATAGTCATATATAATATATATAAATATCTATACGTATATAGATATTTTAATAAAAAATAAAAAACATTTGAAAAATACTGTATTATATATTCTATAATATATAAAGTTCTAATTAGAATTACCCTTAGCAAAACTAGTTTCTAAGTATATGGCCTTGGACTAAAAATAAATAATTAGAATTATGATAAATAATTAAATATATAATATAATAATCAAAATTATGATTTAAGAAATTAAAGTTCAATATTGAGATAAAAATTATCTTGTTATTAAACTTTCTTTATTCCACTATTAAAATCTGTGAAACGTAATTATTGTATAGATTATAGTTGGTGAAATAAGAAATAAGAATCCAACATTCACACAATGTATAATAGGAGCCATTTAGAGTTATTATTTAAAATCCTCTAGTTTTTTCCTTCCAAAATATTAATACTTATTCTGAGTCACTCTAGCAAAGATTGAAAAACATACATTCTACATAATAATTTACATGAGATACTTGGGAAAGAGAGTAGAATATAATTTTGGGAATCTTCGATACTATGCGATGTTGGAATTTACACTTTGTATACCACTACAAAAGATTGCATATGGTATATCCTTGTACATTCCATGTCTATCTCTTATCACGGCATGGATTAGACACTCCTGGAGAGACATATTAAATGTGATGTTTACTTTTCCGTAGAATTTTACAACGTTCTTTTGAAATTTGAATTTTTTTTTGGAATTGAGTTTAGCTTATTTTTTATTTATACCAGTGTTTTCCCTATAGTGTTAATGTCTACACATTCCAACCTTTCTGTCACTGCCAATATACGTGCTTATATAATACTAATACTACAACCCTTAAGTATATTCAGAGATTACGTTCCAGTTAAAACTTCTTCTAATTATAACCTAGGCATGATTTGGAGGTAAACTACTAGTAATATATGAGCAAATAATTATATTAGAATATATATATTAAGTTTATTATTTGGTATATAGCGGTTAAAAATGCTAACCATTAAACGATATCCTGATAATTTTCAACGTAAAGATCGAAAAAACAAATCGGAACTATTATCTCATAATAAATTACCTGCTCAAACCCGGTAGATAACTTCTAAACCCATAACTACTCTGTTACTTCAAGACTATTCCCGCCCCACACTTAGAAATCGTGTATTTTAATGTATCCAATTCTATACCGATTCAAATATTATAGCCAAATATTCTTCTCGAGTTAAAAACAAATTTTTGTAGTCCCATTACAATCTACTCACTAACTCCTGTTAGCCGCCCGTCTTTTCCTCACACCAGACTGGCTTTGGCTCGTTAAAGATTATATCTTATCTCTGATCTATATCATAGAGAGAGAGAGATATGTAAGTTACACCAGCTGTACACTATTATGATATATACAATTCCCTTCCATCCCAACGTTATTGCTTGATATATATAGTTTACATCGACGATAAGCGGTCATTAGAATCTGCCTCTCTTTCTTTCTATCTCTATTTTCTGGCATAAATATAGTGAACTCTTAATACATGGCCTATTTATCTTGAGAACAGCTCTCTTTTTCTCTGGGCTGTCCATCCCTCGAGTTTTCAGTAGATATTGTTCATGGAGGAGCTCAATATATCTAACGATAAGATAATTAGCTGATTATAAATATAGTGATTATTGTCTTTACATTAGTTATTCATAACTACATGAGAAATTAAAGGTTTAGCAGTAAACTGCTTTAAGGAATTTATTCGCGTACTAAAGTGCATGAAAATATTGATAAGCAGTATACAAATAAAGACTAAAAATAATGAATTGTTCTATAGCAAACTATATCGAAAATTCAGAGGCCAGTCTCATTCTATAAATATAGTTATTCAAATCGACCTAATCTTGCTCCATCAAAAAAAATCAAATATATTGCTATTCTTACGCACCGCCATAGTGACTATATTAGTTTTAATACACACAATCTCACTCACACGTACTTATATAATCTCGCGCGCTAGGTGATCCCCGTGAGATTTCGGTAAAATGACATTTATTTGTTTCCAATGGCTTCTAAGTTATTATCTCTTGGCGCTGAAGAGTAAATCAGCGGATGGAGGGTTGGTTCCTAGACACCGAGATACCTCCCTATTATCTCTGATAATCAACAACTAATATTTTCTTTTTAAAAATGTCTCCATACTTTTTTTGATTAGCATTGAGCAGCTTATAAAACAAGAGATCTCAGAAAGCACTGATAATCCTGCATTGATGTCGTGAGAATATTCCTACCAATGCGAATTTATTAACTTTACATACTGTTTTTTTAAAAAGATACGATGATTTTAAAAGAATAAACTTTTAAAGCTTAATAATTGTTTAACCAGGTGTTAAGCTTGCGAAAGCTGTATATATTTCATAAGTTTCAATGTTATATATATTGCCTCCATTAACGAAGGATCAAATGATCATGTTAGGAGAATTTTCTTCAATATTATCTCGTATATATTTCAAAACTTCAATAAGGTAATGATATATACAAATAAAAACAAATTTAGAAGATGGGAATTGTTAAATCATCATCAAATGAGTTACACACAGTATTACTATTATTTTCTAATAAATCTATAATGTGTTGCTACGTATTATAATATATATATATACCATTGAGAGTATAGAAAAGATATAATAAAATTAATGAGTCTATTATTGAGATAATTATTTTAGCATCATCATATATATCTGTATGTAAATTGAATTAGATATCAGCCTTAAGAATATCTTCTCAAAAAATGCTGACTACTGCTACACACTGGCATCTGTGACGAAAGTTGGTATAACTTATACGCACTGTTTTTCTTCTAATACTCTAAGAACTATTTTTCAATAGGAAATAGTGAAGGTATATATAGATAATTTTGGATTGAAGATGGTAAATAAGGTTCTATTAAGTGAATCACCTTCTCTATTCTGAGTTGACTTAGTGTATGATCTAGTTAACTCACATGTGCGAGTAAAATCATTAATGTATTCTGTGTATTTGGGGTCATTTTAGATTATGCAATCTTATTTGAGAGTAAACTTCCTCAAAACTAATTCAACTTTATATTCACACGGCTTGGATCATTCTCTTTTTAGTGGTTTCCTGTTCTGTAGAAAATACAAGACTTCTCACTATTTAAACTTATTAATAATTTGAGATCTATCACAGTAACAGTTGTAAAAAAAAATTTTGCTCCATTATTATATAAAAAGTTTTGGTATGTATAAAATATATATAAATATATAAAATGTAAATAGTTTTATATATTTTTAATGAAAATATATTATATTTTTTTTTATCATTATTCTTTATAGATTTTAACTGAGAAAGTTCGATTAAAGAAATTACCGGTTCTCGACCGAATATTATTTTTTGTGATTCCGCTATTTCAGTTACCGGTACATTTCACCTAATATAATTAATATACTTTGTAACATACTCGAATATGAATGGAAACAGTAATCTCTTTTTTAAATATATATAGGATATATGTAGTATATAAATTATATATTATATATAAATATATAATAATAAGTTTATATAGTTATATTAATAATAGTATATATATATTATATATATAATAATATATAATATATATTATATATATCATATACGTTATTATTACTATATATATATTATATGTACGTATATGACGACCCACTACTTATATATATATATAATAATAATATATATAGATATATAAAAGATATATATAATATATAATGAAATAGTAATTATATATTATATATATATATTCTATAAGTATTATATATATATATATATATATATTATATATATATATAATTATATTAGGGATGGTGTTTCAGCGTGATTATATATTATATATATCATATAATATAGATAATATATATATTCTATATATATATTATATAATATATAAATATATTTATAAAATTATCAATCGTTAAAAATAGTCTCGAAATTTTAGGAGTTTCCACTTTCAAAAAAATAGCTCAAATTAAAATATATCTTCCTACCTACATTTCTTTCCAAAGTTCATTTCGTTTTTTCTCAATTATTTCTTTTAAATATCATCTACTCTATTTTCTTAGTCTCCCATGTTCACCTAAGCTCTCAATTTAACTTACTCTCTTCAAGAATAATTTCTACCTTAGATCATTCACATAGAAATTATATATATAATATATATATATATATATATATAATATTAAATGTATATATATATATAATATAGTTTAATATATATTATATATGTATATATATATATTTATTAGTTATATAATATAGTAAATATAATTATATATAGAATATAATATATATATATATATATTCTTTATTGTATATATAACAGAAAAATATATAAAAAAAATTTTATATTAATATATATATTATATTTATATATATATAATATATATATATATATATATATATATATATATATATTATATAATTATATTAATATTATATATTATAGATATAGTATAGATTATATATGAGGGTGGGCTGAAAAGTAACCTGTTCTGCTGTAAAAATATAACTGCAGATAAAGTAATCGAAAACAAGACTGAAGAAGCCAATGTTTATCAATGAACATGTATATTATTTCTACATAATCTCGAACATCAATACATTTCTGCAAACTTTGAACCCAATTCTCGAAAGCGGTTGAAATGAAGTCTTGATCTGTTTTCCGGAACCTCTGGACACTACTCTTTCGTACTCTCTATTCCTATCTTTGAAGTTTCTCAATCCGCACTCCTTTGAGACCCTCTTCAACTGGAAATAAGTGAAAATCAATGGGGGCCAGATGAAGACTGTAGGTTGGATAATTAATGACCTCGAAGTTCAGCGTTGAAGCTTCTGAAATTCTGGGCAATGCAATGTGGGTCGAGCATTTGTCATTATCAGTCTAGTAGATTCCAGACCATATGAGAAATTTACACGTGATGTTCTTTAGGCTTTGATGAAACTGTGCAAAATTTGAGGTCCATATTTTTGTTACCATTTTCTAACACCTTAATGCAAAGGTAGTCATTTTCACCGAAGTCGCATTTCAACTTTTTTTACAATTTGACCTTCGATTTGTGAGAAAAATGTATGAGCTAATGGACTGAAAATTCATTCGAGGGACACTGACTTTACCAGTGAACGAATATGTATGTAAAGCTTTACTATTTCCTTATATGAGCTATTAGGTTGAAGTTGTCCTGACAATTAAATTTGAAATGCCTATTTGAAAATCTTTGAGTCAATATTTAACTTTAACAACTTGTTTCTTCGTTCCAGTAAGCAGGAGGGAATCCTTTGGAGGGGGGGGGGTCTATTATGCTTCGAGGATGCTAGATGCAAAAGTAACCTCTATACACATTTTAGAAATTATTTATTATTCTATTTATTATTATAATTTTTTGTGATTTTATTGGGTATGTTATTGATTTACATCAGCTGGAGAGCGCACACAATTAATTCTATTTATTTTGATATATATTATGCATGTGTATTTGTTGTATATATATATATATATATATATAGATATATATATATATATTATTTATTTACTGATTTCAAATATCACTTATTTTCTGCATTTAGATTTGTATCTATTGTAACAGGTTGTGGTTCCTTTGGTAAAAGACTGAGCAATGACTTGGTTCTTTTGAATAACGGTTAAAATTATTACCTTTATACTGATGTATTTTTCCGTTAAGTGCTAGGGACTCATCTTTACCTGTAAACCGTGGGTATACGTGCAATAAATAAAAAATGAAGAGTTTTCTTTATTGGAAGATTTTCCTTGGACCTTATCAAAAATAGATCCAAGGTCACGATTTTCATGAAACTCGCAGAAAATTCTTAGAATATATCGTGAATAATAAAAATATTGAGAAATGTCTTAAATGCATAGCACACGATCATTTATCTACCCTTGAGGGTTGAAGAAATACTAAAATGTTTTTTCACCGGCAAAAGCCTATTGAAAATTAATAATAAAGAAGCGCTCTGGAAGTTTAGACCTTAATTTACTTTAATAAATATCAAATTAGGGAAGCCTCAACAATCTGTCTTCTCAGCCTATATAAATATAAGTTTATATTATATATATATACTATAATATATATATATATTTATAAAGTATTTTAATTTTTAAAAAGTATTTTATTAATATATTTGTAATTGGATTGGTTGTAAAGATATTAAATCTATATGTCATATAACTTACTTCTCTCAAGACAGATAAATCAAATCTCCTTGGCCGAGGCCCCCGTGACATACAACCAATTTACATCCTTACTAAAATATATCCTCAACCTATATTTGTATCAGTAATCCAGACCTCCTGTCGAATGAGTCACCAGTGGGTTTTTTTCCTTTGTTTTTTTTTTTTTACAAACCTATTTTCTTGTAAGAGTACTCGAGGCACGTTTTTCTGCAATATCGGCTCGAGCCATAAAATCATTTTGGGGGAAAAAATTGTCCATATACCACGTTCATATACCTCAAAAACAACATTCAACTTTACGCGAAATAATTCTGCTCTGTATAGTATTTTCATCCATGAGGGCATCGGAGGTAGATAGTATAGTCGGTTTTAAATACGGTAAAAGTTCAGCTGAGGGTCCTCAATATTATAGTGAACCCACACATGCTCACACCAGAACGCTATCAATTTAATATTTTTAAAAAATTCTCCCTAGTCTTCTAATAATGAATATTCATATAACTTGAACACTTAACTAAGACTCTCAAAAAGTTACTATATATATAGTTTTGTATCATTAGAAATAACGTAAATTTATCTTAAATGACCTAATTACAACAATATAATATAATTATCTGTATTAATAATTTAAATAAAAAGAAAAATAAACTAGCCTTTTAGGATACACTCATAGGAAACTAATAATCATTATTAGTAGAATAAATTATTAATAAATAAACAATTTATAATAAAAATAAAAAATTTGATTATTGAATTTAACTTTGAATTTTCTGCGAGTGCTAAGTTTTATACACTAATTTCAATATTT
Source organism: Trachelipus rathkii (assembly GCA_015478945.1). Classification (NCBI taxonomy): domain Eukaryota; kingdom Metazoa; phylum Arthropoda; class Malacostraca; order Isopoda; family Trachelipodidae; genus Trachelipus; species Trachelipus rathkii. The sequence continues at coordinate 63,439 of JABUQX010030214.1, forward strand.
AAATTAAATATTAGTAGGTCTTTATTACCGTAGTTATGCTACATACATAGCATACTGCGATTTTTATATACTATAACTATCTATAATTACGTATAATATTATAACAGTTATATAAATATATATATATATAATTATAATTATTAATATATATATAATATATATAGTCTATATTTAGTATATATACGCGAAATAGAATAGAAACATTCATTCAGTCACCTATATATAATATATAACAAATCTATTAATTATTTTTATTTCTTTATTAATATTATTTTTTTAGCCTTACCAATAAAAGAGATATTATAAAAAAAATGTTACTCGTAATCATATAAGAAAGGTCTCATTAAAATATTGCTATCATGTGCCTATTAGTTATATCAACCATAATTTACTAGAGATACTGTTTGAGTATCCAAATATACCTTTTGCCGGTAATCATATGTGATACAATCTTGTGATTGTGACGCAAACATTTGAGCATGATTCACTTTTGAAAGCAATAATACTCAAATTGTTTAAAGGTAAGACCTCTAATCACGTACTTTAATCTATATGTGCTATGTAATTTGTGTGAAGAATTAATTACCAAATGTAAATAATTATCAATATTGTATAAGACTACTACACACATTATAATACAGTTATATTATATCACAAAGATACCATAATCGATTGAAAATTTGGCGAACTCATTAAACTATGACTGTAATTATGAAACTTTATTTTAATAAACACTCTTCAATATATTAATAGTCTCTTCTATGTGATAACAAATGTATGCTGAATTGTAACCTCTATAAAGAACTTATGTTCGTATTAACATTGAAAATTTAAATATATTCTTTCATGGAATTTATGGTTGAAGAGGCACTCAGATTATTTAAAGATTTCTATTCACAACAAAACAGATTAAAAGAATCGTAGAGAACTTGGCGATTTTGATTTATGGTTGAACAGCTCATAATATCTATTTAACTTGGTGTATAAATAGTTAATAAGTGGCCATAATTTGAAGAAGTTACATTCACACTATCTTTGTGAATTTATTTCGAGAGAGAGTGAAATATATCGTTTGTGTTGAACAAATAATGAACACCTTGAGAGAAATCATGCGTCTATATCGCAAATAATCTTACTGATCATGAAACTATGAAAACAGCTTTCTACACTATCATGCAAATACACACGAGTTAATTACCCGAACATATGTAATGTCAAAATATAGGGATACAGTAACCTATTCGAAGTCAACTTCTTGCCTAACCAAATGCGTTCTTAAAGCAAAGACCATATATTTTAAGATCCATTTGGGGAATATCTTCAATACAACGACCTTTTAACTCATTCATAGGATGAGAATTGACCGGAACAAAAATATTTAACTATATTTTTTTACGAAATGTTTATAAGTATAAATTTTACAGTGTAAATCCGAACAGAAATAGTATGCCAATTTCAACGACAGGTCATAACGCAGAAACTCTCTATCAATACATATAGTTTAGCGAAAAAGAGATATTACCGGCTTAACAAGAAAGTGCTAAACATGAAGCTAGAGAATATCAAACTGAACATAGGAACCAACAAATATACTGATGAATGGGATATATCGCGGCAACTCTAAGGAGCAAATGTTTCAATTGTCAACGATTTGGAGTTTACCCACTAAAAGTTTCAAAGTAAATTAGTAAGAGACTTCATAATATCTGCCAGTGACGAGTGTAAAACATAAGATAAAGCAAAAAGGCAACGAGACATCGCACGAGAGAGATAAACGTCTCGCATCTCTGTGAAGAGCCTGCCTGGCCCCGAGAGCAATCAAGGGAGGAAGGCACAATACCGCTTGGAGCCTGCATAGATGCTGGAAATGCTAGATTGCTCCGAGCCAAAGCGAAGCACGAGTAAAAAGATACAGATGAAATAGTCAATATATAATACCCGACAACGGGGTGTATCATAAAGGGCGAGGTTAACTGCAGTGAATGTAAGAAAAACATGTCTAACTAAGGCATTTGAAGTAATCTACCATAATTAAAGTATAAGTAGCGCAGAATAGTTTAATAATTGCCAGACGTGTCAGTTCTGTGACAAAACCTATCATAATTGAGTTTAAGTAATAAAAGAAACGAAACTATATATGTGAGATGAAAAAATGAAATAACAAATTAATACAATTATATATTCGCAGATAAATTAGATTAATGCAATTTACCTAGTAATTCCTTGATTCCTGGATACAAAATTTAATATTTTTTTTTTGTAGTGAATTAAATGTACGTGTATAGAGGAGTTTCACTCAAAAAACAAGAAGAAGACTAATTAAAAGTTCCAAGATGACTAAGGCAGACTAAAATTTTAAAGGACAATATCCAATACCTTATACATTTCCATAACTTATAAACTGATAGTTTTCAAAATTTTGTGAAAGAGGGGTGGTCCATTCATAAAATGTTTTGATTATTGCGAAACAAATATTTGGATATTATGATAACAGTTTCAGAAATAGATAGAATCACATAAGGATTTGATACATTACAAATTCAGTACAAATTTTAATGTTGCTTAACACAGGAAATAATTATGGAAATTTTTTCCATTGTTTAAAAATATTAATGTGTTTATTTTTAACTATTAAGTCATTCCTTCAAATAATTTTAGTTTAGCTAAGAAAATTATTTATTCTACCTTCATGATTTAAAACATAGCCTATGAATCTTAAGATATTTTCTTGAAGATAACGATCAAAGAAAATTATTTATAAAAAATATTTAAATCAAAATTTATATATATTATATACGTTATTAATATAAATATTATTGTTAAAAAAAATCCACTATCTATAATTCACAGACAATAATTTATCATAACAACAAAGCCTTGAATCTGTTTTAATTCTTGAATGGTTTGATATTACTAATTTATTTCGTTCCAAAATAATTTTTTCTCTTATTTTCTTCTGTACTAATATATGCATATATGTATATAGCACTAATACTATTTAAAATAGTTATTCATAAATTTAAATGAGCTTAGTTTAGCTAAATCTGACTTAGTCACTGCTCTCACAAGATCTTTATCTAAAGGATTATAAGTACATCTAAATAAGTAAAGTCTTCGGAACTCTGATGTTTGCCACCTCATTATTCCAGACGGCCCTACAGCTGCTGAGGGTATGTTAGCCTATTTCTGCTTCTGTTACTTCATAGCACCTCTGATTCAAATCATCAAGATAAACAATAATGTGTTTATATCCCATATCTTTA